>JAHWFP010263351.1:53716-99049 GCA_023313725.1 Lithobius niger | reverse complement strand
AACTCAGCTAATCCGAGTTTTTTTTTTTATTACAGGGACATATTCTTTAATGGCTTTATTTTCAGGCATGATTATGGTTATGCACAGCAGGTTGGTGTGATAAATTTACGAGTGTTTCCAAGTTGATTTTAGATCTAAGCTGTTTATCTCTGAAATTAATTTGAGCATTTTCCAGGTCAGGTGTGTGGCCTGTCTGAATCCTATGGGGTGATTTCCCAGTGCTCATGCAGTGCTGAACCAAGGAATTAGTTGTAACATTTTATTTAAAATTCGATCTGTGGTTCGTAATTCTTTCCCGCAGTTTTTGAAGGCTTTGTCCTACAAAAAGGTGGCACCACAAGTAGATTCTTTGCATGGAATCCGGTATACCGTATTGCGAGTGTTCAGTATTTTCTCTTTTTTATCGATATCTTTGCCAGGGATGGTCAGCTGCCTAATGTTGGGGTAGTTTGTAGAGACAAGCCTAATACGATTTTTGGCTAAAATTTTCCCAAGATGCTCAGTAATTCCTTGTATATACGGCAAAGTAAAGTAATTTGAAGGCTTTTCTCTAATTTTAGTACTATTTATCTAAGGCTTCGGAAATAAGTCTGGTGACTAAATGCAAGGGATAACCGTTTTCGATGTACAGTATTGGACAAGTAATAGATTTCCGTGCAGTAGACCCGGTTATCCTGAAATAATTGATTGTCTGCGAGAAACGGAACAATCCAAAGATCAAGGGGTGGCGAAATCGCACGAGCGCGCTAGCGCGATAAAATGCGCTATTCGCTTGAGTCTCGTAGATTTTCAGGTGTGTTTAGAAGGTTAGGTCAGTAGGCCAATTTTCGTACCGTCGGAACGAAAGGTTGTCGGGTTCAGCTTGGACCATTCATTCATGAATGGGGGTGGGGAGGGGACTAGCATCGTACGCGAGGGTTTTTTTTTCGTGTTAGTGCGGAAAATGTCGCCAGGTTACAAATGCTGTTCGCTTGAGTATCGTATGTTTTTTAGGTGTATTTAGGAGTGTTTACAAGTGTCGGTAGCCTAGTTTTAGTACTGTCGGAGTGAAAGGTTGGCGGATTGGGCCATTCCTCCATGGGTGGGGTCCTAGCATAGTAGCCTTACGCGAGGTTTTTTTTTTTTAGTGTTAGTACATTAAATGTCGCAGGTTGCAAATGTGCTTATTTATGTTGGTTGCAATGGGGTGTGCTGGTTGAATTTGTGTTGTGTACGGTAGTTTTGCAAAGTATGTCACATGGTAGAGCAGTGGTTATGTACAGCGCGGAAAAAGTGTTAGATTATCAAAAAAAGTGTCTGTTATCAAAAAAGTGTGGGTTATCAAAATTAACCCATGGTCACGTGTGTGGGTTTTCAGCTTAACCGTATATAACGGCTACAGTTTTAACATTGGGATGTGTTGGCATGACGTCACCACCGTGCATTAATGAAATTTAGACAGTTCAGAAGGGGCAACTACAAGTCTACATCTATTAATCGTGCCTGGTTATAGGAAATCTTTATATATTACGAAGTTGTTAAATTCAATAAACGAATAATAATAACCGCAAAATAAATACAATACTGTGTCTGCTATTGCAACTGAAAAAATAAAATTTGTTAAACCCAGAATGAAGTCAGTCAATCACATAATTTGCAAATCTCTATTTATGGAATCTGGATAGGCCAAAAAAATGTGGTGGTTTGTTCACAGTCTCAGGAAAAAAGTATCGTGACAAAACTTATCTGAAAGTACTCAATTGACTTTAAAATACTCCATTTAGTTATAAATAAATAGAGCAACAGTTTAAAAAAGGTTTTATTTGAAAGTCGATTTGAAAGTCAGTTTTACGGTTTTATTTTAGAGAAATTCATTTAAGAAACGTTGAATTTAGGAATAAAAAAGCCGTGGAAAGACAAACCCTACGGAAAAGAAACCTGGGAAAAAAACAGCCAATGGAAAAAAAAAAGAGAAAGATTTCCGCAGAACAAAAGACCAAGGAAAAAGGAATGGACAATAAACTGCCAACGGAAAAAAATATGCCGCGAAAATAAAAATAAAATATTGGAGATAACCGTATGAAAATAGCCGAAGGAAAACAATCCAAGGAAAAAAACTGACGAAAGAAAATGCAGAAGGAAAAAACAGTTTCCTAGTGAAATTTCTTACCTAGCCTAGGTTTGTTTAATATCTCTAATGCGTGGTGCAGTGACAACCCGGACTACTGGCCTGTGACTGAGGTTGGCACTAATGACCTACTTATCGACGCGCCATTAAGCCTCAATATCCCCTCCTCCCCCCAACCCAACATATAAAAAATATGAAAGCGAAAATATGAAGCGCGTAATATGAAAGCGCGTAATATGAAAGCGAATGTCAGTAAAAGCATAAAAAAGTAGTGAATCTGCACGAATTGCATGCAAATGTTGTTAATATACAGGGTGTTTCAGAATAAAACCGACAAACTTCCAGTGCATACTAAGGAGGTAAAGACAAGTCAAAAAGTACTATACAACACCTATCCAAAAATGCTTGGCAACCTGCTGCAAAACTTCGTGATAGGCCTAATCGAATTCCATACTTGAGAGATGCTCTGGCGCCGATAGTAAACCTGAACAAAATCACCGGTATGGCCTGGCTACGTGCCAACAACGCCTTCCAGGTCTTGTTTGTGGATTCAGAATCGAAATCGCTGGTTAAGAGGGCTGGGTCCATCTCACTGCACGGACATCCTGCAACTGTTCATGACTTGTTTGTACGGACTCTCCGGATGAGGGCTCACTGGTTGCCCCTGAACTTGCCTGACGTGGAGTTGAGGAGGGCGTTAATGAACTACGGCGAGGTCCTGTGTATACGTCATGAATACCACGATTTACAGGTGTGCGTTCGGTGGTGCTTCGACTAAGTGACTCCATTCTTGTTGAGGACATTCCCAATATCATTGGTGTTAAAGGGGTACCGGCTCTCCTGGCTGTTCACGACAGGTTGCCGCATTGCCTAAAGTGTCGGCTGCGTGGCCACCTGCGCAAATTTTGTCCGTATGTTTCCTGCAGTCGCTGTAATTCGTTCATCCCAAAGCGGGCCCTTTGTGTCCATCTGGCCCCTGTGGAGAATCCAGCAGTGGAGCCACCAGTCCTTGACAATGTCCCTCCGGTTGCAGCCACCAAGGACACCGGCACAACCCCTGGTGGTAATCTGGCTGAGTGGGAAGTGGTGCGTCAATGCAAACCGCCAAAGCGTAGGAAAGTGTCAGGGGCCCAATCGTCACTAGACGGTTCTCCGCCCCTCTCCAAACAGCAGGCGGTTGACTGCCAGAACAGGTTCTCTGCCCTGTTTCCAGTTGTTGACCAGGATTGTCTGGTTCCCGAAACCCAGGTGTCGTCTAGTCCAGTTAAAGCCATTCAACATGTTGCTGATACTGCCGGTTCCGTTGTCTCTGACAGCAGTCGTATGTGTGTCTCGCCAAGTGTTAACTTAGCCCAGCTCGTCAGGGAGTTGAAAGTGCTGAGTATTCCTTTCAGGATGCGTGTGTTGCTCCAGTGGGGGCAGTCAGTTACTGTACGTTTGCTAAAGTGCGTGGTTCTTCTTCCTATGCCGAGGTTGTCTCCGTGTGTAGTGTAGGTGATGGCTCACCCACTGATTCGTCAGATCCGGGAGCCGTTCTAGCTGTGGACTGGGCTGAGGATAGTGAGGAGCTGCTGTCGGATTTTGCCAATACCAGTCTGGGTGGTAGTTGTTATGAGTCCAACGCATCTGAGGGTGGTGGTGAAGTGGAGCTGTTGGAAGTCCAGGTGACTCCTTGAATCTGTTGAGATATCATTTCTTTTTGGGTTCCTATGTTTCCAGTTTTTTCTTTACCCATAGCTTAATTCACTCTCTGTTCCTGGAATGTTAGAGGAGCGGCTAACGAAGTTGGAGACATAGAAAATTTATGTAATAAGGTAGACGTTTTGGGGATTGTGGAGACCAAACCCCCTGTCGGGGTTACCCCTACTTTCCAGGGGTATCGCAGCATTGCGGGCCCCCGGGCGTCTGGTGTCCGCGTGTTCATTAGAGACTGGATAATTTTCTCTCCTCCCCTGGTTCAGTCCTGTGCTGGTATTGACTCGTGTGTTTTCAAACTTTGGTGGGGTCATAGTTGGGTTACCGTAGGGTTTGTGCATGCCAACGGTAGTTTCTCTAGGAATGAGTGGGTGGGGTGGGTTGACTAGTGAGACCACTAGTGCTGGGGGGCGACTTCAACGCTCACCACTGAATCAGGGGCAGTGTCTGTTGCAACACTAGGGGGCGCCTGATTGCAGATTCCTTAAATCAACTGGACCTGGAGGTGATCCAATCGGGTGTCCCTACCTTTTGGAGGCGCCATGGTGGGACTTTCCAGGAATCTGTCCTGGACTTGTTCGTTTGCTCGTCTGGTCTCGCCCCATGTTCTCTTTTGAGGTTTCCTCAGATCTTGGGGGCAGTGACCTTTTTCCGGTGGCTCTGTCCTACACTGGACTTCAAACCTTTCCACTGCATATCCGTCAGCGTTCCTGTAGTCCAATCGTTGCATCTGGGGACTTTGACCCCTGGATTCGGAAGTGGATTAAGAGGAGGAAAGCCATCAGGAGGCCGGGCACAGTTAGACCTGGTGGTAATGGGAAGAAGCTCCCTGTGTGGTGGACGGCAGCCTGCCGTGTTGCCATCAGGGACAGACGGAGGGCTTGGCAGCGGTTCCAGCGTGTCAGGAGCGATCTAAGGTGGTTTGAATACGTTGGGATTGCTCAGGAGACCAGGTTCATTCTCCGTAAGGTGAAAGCTCAGTATGGATACAGGCTCTGCGACCGGATCTCTCAGGGCATGTCCCTGTTACAGGTTTGGTCTCTTGTCTGGCCGCAGGACATTCGCCATACGGTCTCGTGGGTGCTCGGTGATATGGGTGAGATTCTTCGTGGCCCAGAGATGGCAGCAGCATTCAATAACAACTTTGCGACTGTTTTGGGGTCCCCGAAGGGGCCTCCGCCACCAACTCCCCCTGCTGTCAGCGGGGTTTCTGGTCATTTGGACCTCCCACTCACTCTGCTCGAGCTTACGGCGGCACTTAGCTCCTGTAAAGCTGGAGGCGCTTCACGGATTGACAAGGTTTCATATGCCGACATCCACGGTCTTGACGGCAGCGGCCAGTCCGAGCTGCTAGATTTTTTCCAGAGCAGGTTTGACGGTGCGCCAATCCCGCCAACCTGGCTTTTTTCTGTACTTGTTCCTGTGTTGGGGAGGGGCAAGGTCAGCTCTAGCGTTAAGAGTTACAGGCCTATCGCCCTCCTCTCTTGCCCTCGGAAGGTGTATGAGAGAATACTCATAAGCAGGCTTGTGTGGCAGGTGGAGAAGTCAGGGAAACTCTTTGGCGCGCAGTTCGGCTTCCGGAAACAACGTGGGGCTCAGGATGCAGTTCTGTATCTTGAGTCTGTTATCCGAGAGGCTTGGCTCAGCGACTGCTTTACTGTGGCTGTCTTCTTGGACATCAGGGCTGCTTACGACATGGTGGATGTATTATGGGTTGGACATGCCATTGATGGCCTGGGAGTCAGCACGAAGCTGAAGAGAGCTATTCTTGCCCTGCTTGGGACTCGGTGCTTTGCAACCAGGGTTGACGGATCCTGGTCTGGTGTCTTGTCCACCGATAGGGGTCTCCCACAGGGCAGTTGCCTTAGCCCAGCCCTCTTCGCCATGGCATTCAATGCTGTGCTAGTGGAGCTTAGCTCCTCTGTCAATGTGGTTGCCTACGCAGATGATGTGGCTCTGTGGCTGTCTGGTAGGGACCTGTCACTTCTTCTGGCCTCTCTGGAGAAGGCTATTGCATCCGGCTCCCAACTCCTCGCTGTTAGGGGGCTTGCCCTATCTGCAGCGAAGACTGAGTAGTTGATGATCTTTCATCGCGGGCAGGCCGTTGAGGGGTCAATCACGGTGCATGGTGCGGTTGTCACGTCTAAGCCCAAGGTGAGGTATCTTGGGTCACGTCTAAGCCCAAGGTGAGGTATCTTGGGTTCTGGCTCGACTCTCGTTTGGATTGGTCTCATGACGTAACTGCTGTCCAGGACAATGTTTCCAGACGCACCAGTGTGTTTCGTGCAATTGCAAACAATAAGACCACAGCGCGTCGTGCTGTTGTTGCCACTTTTTATAGGGTGTATGTTCGAGCCTGTGTGGACTTCCATGCCCCCATTCTCGCCAGTTCCGCTAAGGTGATCAGAAGTGTGCAGGTCGCTCTGAACCATAGTCTGCGGTGCATAACAGGTTGTTTACCATCCACCCCGGTGTTGGCTCTCTTGGTGGAGGCAGGTGAGGTCCCAATGGATCTTAGAGCCAGGGAACTCCTGGTTAGGATCTGTTTACGGGCCATTGGTAGGGGCAGAAGTGACCCCCTGGCCAGTATCCTTGGGGATTATGGCTCTCTTCCCCGTGGTGCTCGTGTTTGGGCGGTGCTCGTGCTCGGGTTTGGGTGCATCCCTCCTGCTTGACGCCGGGCTGGCTGATTTCCCCAACCCAGCCCTCGTGCATCCCCCGTGTCCATGGGTCTGGTGTGGGGTGGCTTGCTCGGCTATCCGGGGGGCATTGGCGACGCCAGGCGCCACTCTCGCCGGTGTCTATGTCTATTGTGATGCCTCCTACTTTCTCGAAGTCTCAGAAGGGGGTGTTGGGGTCTGTGTCCCCAGCCTCCGTCTCGAATATAGGTTTTTCTTGGGTCACTACCATTGGCCTTCGTCGGGGAATTAGTGGCTATTTCTCTGGCTTTGGATATTGGCACTGACTTGCGTCTCCCCAAGTTCTGCATCCTCAGTGATTCCCTTGCTGTAGTTGGCTTTTTGAAACACAGTCTGGGTTCTATGTCTGTGGCTCATCCCATTGTGTATGAGATCGGGTGGAAGATATATGCCGCTAGTATGTCCGGGCTCTCTGTCGATATTGTCTGGGTCCCTAGTCATTCAGGGATCTTCGGCAATGAGATAGCAGACAGTCTGGCCAGACGTGGTTTTGAACGTAACATCGTGAACTTCCCAGTGAGTCCCGGAGACATGCGCCCTGTGGTCTCCAGGGCCTTCGCCGTGCAATGGGATGACAGGTGGGCTAGCAGACCCACCAGTCGTACTCTATTTGAAGTTCATCCTTCGGTGGCAATTCCGAAAGCGTTGGGCTGCCTCTCGCTTTGGGACTCCGGCTTAATCTCCAGGCTGCGAACTGGCCATGTACAGCTCCATGCACACATGTTTAGGCTCGGCCGGTCGTGTTCCCCGACCTGTCCTTGTGGCAGAAGTTCCACGACCTGTCCTCTGTGGGCTGATCGGCGTTGCTTTGTTCTAGGGAGAACAGAGGATAGTTTGCGCCGGGTCTTGGGTGTACCCCCACGTTCTGGGGTGCATCAGCATTCTTTGTACAGGGTCCTCGCGTTCTGTAGGGCCACGGGGCGCTTCTCCTCAGTTGGAGCCTCAGCTTGTTAGCCGCTCCTCTACCCAATGGGTAGAGTCGTATAGGGCATGTGCGACTTTTGTGTGAACCTGTGGAATAATGGGTGTACTGGTGTACTGGGTGTGTTATGTTAGATTTAAGTAGTGTTTAAGTCTCGTTGACCGAGTGTACGGCTTCAAGGCCATTTTGACTCGAATAAAGCATTAAAGCATAAGTTACTTATTGTTACACTTATAACAATGAACAATAACGCCAACCAAAATGTTTTATCACGAAGGCAGAGAGGTCAACAGGACTTTCGCTGCCAATTTTTGACAAAAATAATTTCAAAGAGAAGATCAAAGAACAATACCGAACGGCTTCATAAAATAACGGGCTTGTTTTGTGTAAACGCTAACACGATTCTACATTAGTTTTTCATTTTGGCAACCAACATTTTCAAGAACCTAACGGAAAATTTGATAATATAAACTCAACATATCACACTCACTGTGTAAAAATTTTCACGTAAATATTTAGTTAATGCACAAAATAAGAGTAAAGCTAGCCCCCCCCCCCCCCACACACACACATTACCACATTACCTGCAGCATTATCCTCGACGTCATCATTATAGAAATCGATTAATTTGAAAACTCCCAAGTCAGGCTCCACATTGAGAACACGGAAGAATAACTCGACAAAGAAATGCGCCAGCGTAGTCTCAATGTTATTGTTGTAATAACATTGTAGCGGCCAACGATTGTTGAACGCCAGGAATTGTTGAACCAAGAAAAATGACATGAGACAACTCGAATCCATTCCACAAACGGAAAAAAAGTATTTAAAGTATGGTGATAAATTAGTTATTGGCATACTTTTGCAAGAATGGTCCCTCTATACGTGATTTATTGTGATAGTTTTGCTGCCTCGGCTCTTAACGCCTCGGCTAAGCCTCGGAAGAACAAAACTATCACAATAAATCACGTATAGAGAGACCATTGTTGCAAAAGTATTCCAATAACCACTACTTATTCTCGTACTTGTACTCCACTTATTACCCTACTTTCGTCCCGATCATTGTTAAGACGATGCTGTATAAATCCCGTATTTGCACAGTTCAAACAATACTTAACAATGGTTGCATACTTATTCTGCACACCTATTCTGCACACTTATTTTGCATACCTATTTTACACACTTTTAGAATTCTTACAAGTATGACCATTTTTGTAAAGCAATATGCTATTTTGGATCAAGTTCGGATTGGGAGGGGTCGGGCCTCTCCGGGAATATACTGCAGAGGCCTCAGGAACAGTCACACCGAGTGAACCGGGACCGGGATATTGGGGGGGGGGGGGGGGGCCCCAACGTAAAAAACGGTGTAAACTTGAAACGTTTTTCTGGAACTTGGAGATTCAATTTAAAACTCGTACCCCGGTTGGGGAGGGAGGGGGATCCGCACCTCGGAAGCTAACGTTTTTCCATGAAAAGGGCGTGAATTTGAAACGTTTTCCTGCAACTGAGCGGTGCAATTTTTACACGAATTCATTTCTAATTTAAAAAATAATAATTTTTGAAACAAGGGTTTCCTGCGGAGTGTGAGGATCAAGAAAGCTAGCATAGTTTTAAAGAATTCTGCGGGAATTTAAAAAGTTTTCCTGTAAAAAGAAATGCAATTTTTGCGGAAATTCATGTGAAATTGTTCAATGAAGTTTATTTTCTTAACAAGGGCCTCCTGTAGCCCTGGTTCTCGGAAGGCCCAATCCGTCACTGCTTTGGATCACTACTTTAAATTTTCCGCAGTGTTACATTCTAAATCTCCAACATTGCTTTCTTTAACAACTGCAATAGCTCTATCGCCGGCATTATTGGTCGATTCCGAAGTGCTCCTTCAGCGAACAAGGGAAATAAGCTTTGCCCCCTCAGACTACAACCAAACTTTAGTAACAATATCCCACGTGGGGTTACTGTTCAAAGCGTATTGTTAAAGCATCGTTGCTCGGGGTAACTGACTGTTGCTACATTTCGAATGTCCCCCTCGACAACATTGGGAATTTCGACAATACGACGCTTGAAACGTCATATGAAAGCATACTGTTAAAGCATTGTTGTACGATTGTTATTTGAGTTTTCGGAAAACAAGGATATGAGAGCTTCACCTTTCTTCCGACAACCGTATTTCTGTTCGGCTCGGCTGCTACACGAAATGAAGGTAGGGTAATAATAAAGTTATAGCATGGTTTTGCAAAAATGGGGTGGTGTAAGCGATTTAATGCACACTTTTGGTAGAGCGACGTCCTCGGAGGTGTAGAACATCCTCTTTGGCTTCGCCCCCTCGACGATTCCACATCTCCTCGGACGTCGCTCTACCAAAAGTTTGCATTAATCGCTTATACCGGCCCATTGTTACAAAATCCATGCTATAACCATTACTTATCCTCACTTACAATAAATCTAAGCAACAATTGAAGTTGAATTCATAGTTTGTAACAATCAACCATGGGTACAAAAGTAAGAACCCAACGCCTAGCCTAGCCGTGTTCTTACTAGTGGTAAGACAAGGATTTCATTGTTGCAGCTGTTTGTTTGTCTTCATAATATAAACCCACTGCTGCAACAATGGTCCAACAATGAAAGAGTTGTACAATATTACATTGGAGTGTGATCATAGCGGAGCTTCCCGCCAATGAACTTCTATTCATTGCTAGTGGAAACTGCCTGAAAACCAAACTTTATTCTTTGCCTATGAGCATTTTGAAATTGGAGTATTTTTTTCGGTGTAACTAGGACAGCCTCCCCCCTTGTACGGCCGGTTTAATAAAGCATTGTTGTGATAATCCGTTTGCATGAAAATACTGTGATTTCCCGTTAGGAGTCGCCCAAGCTTTCATTAGACTTAGTTAGATTCAGGGCTAAGAGACATAGAGGCCTCGAACCCGTTTGCAGGAAAATATTGTGGCTGGAAAAACATGTGACGTCATCCGTACTGTGCCTCTTTGTTGAAAACACAGTTTGAATCATACGGAACAGACAATTCCGCATGGCAGACATACAAACAAACGAAATTCCCACTGCTGATCGCAGAAACAAAAGCAATAAGAATTAGTAGTGGGAATCTGGGCGATCAGCATAATCCTTTTTATTCATTAGTAAAACTGTTACACACGGTAGTACATGTAGTCTTAAGCCCTAACCAGACTGGCAGCTCGCGGCTGTACGGCTACGCAAGATGGAGTATCAAAGAGGACAATATTAGCATAGATTAGAAAGTTAACTAGATATACCGTCTCACTTCTTCCCGTCCTACGCGGACCTCTAGCGGTAGTTGCGGCTACTAATACCTCTGCTAATGCTTTGCCATCGTTGTGCTTCGAAGGCAAAGCATTGTCAGAGGTATTAGTAGCCGCAGCTACTGCTAGAGGTCCGCGTAGGACGGGAAGAAGTGAGACGGTATATCTAGTTAACTTTCTAACCTATGATAGTCCGTAAACGTAAATTAACCACACGATTGCAGCAATATTGACCTTGCACGCACGTAGTAACGCATAGCTTCGCACGAAATTGTCTTCTGTCTGGAGAGGCCTTTAGAAATATCATGATCGGCGTGCAAGACGTTCTTCCTACCCCATGTGCTGTCGTCACGTTGGTGGTGGTCGTGATGTTATTGGTTTTCCCTCGTAACACCTGCAACCAAAAACAAAAGAAAAATTTTTAAAAATCGTTTTACTAATGAAGTGTTCATTATAAAAACTAGGACAGTTCCCCCCCCCCCCCCACCTTATATGGCGGTTTAATAAACCATTGCTGTGATTTCCCGTTTGTATGAAAATACTGTGATTCCCGTTAGCAGTCGCCCAAGCTTTCATTAGATTTAGTTAGATTCAGGGCTAAGAGACATAGAGGCCTAGATCCCGTTTGCATGAAAATAGTGTGGCTGGAAAAACATGTGACGTCATCAGTACTGTGCCTCTTTGTTGAAAAGACAGTTCAAATCATTACTTATTAAAAACAAAAACGTCAGGTGTGCCATAAAAAGGGTTTAGTTATGTGATTAAATTTTCACTTGTTAAAAATGGACACGGATAAAAATTGATCATTTTCTATTGAAATAATAAAATGTACAATCGAGAAAATTGCATCTGTTTAAATGCTGTTGTGCTTTACGAATCATATATTTAAAACGTAAAGCACAACAGCACTTAAACAGATGCAATTTTATCAATTGTACATTTTATTATTTCAATTGAAAATGATCAATTTTTATCCGCGTACATTTTTAACAAGTGAAAATTCAATCATATAACTAAACCCTTTTTACGGCACACCTGACGTTTTTGTTTGTAACCCGTGTACCTTTTTTACGGCTATGGCGTCGCGCAACAAAGGTTTATGCATGGTGTTGATTGTTGCTGGCCACTTTGAAACAATTCAAGTCAGCTTTGAAAGCCTGCATCTGCGAAATAAATACACAATTCTATCGTTTTTACCTGCCAATTTCGAGGCCTCGAAATTAACAAGGCAGCTTAGTTTGGTTTAAAAATATATGCGTTTAGCTAAAACACTAATTCTTTTGGTCACTGATTTATTTGAGGCCTTGACAACACGCCATGCGCCCCAACACCAGACCTGCTACATCAAGTACTGTGCACCAAGTACTATGCACCGCACTTCAAAACCACAACCACAACTCCCCAGAACCATGAACTGCATCAAAACAATCAAAAACACATACTTGCACTGAACCAATCTAGTCTGAAGCACAATGGAACCAGGTTACCAAGTAGCAACCACACACCCACTAATTGTCTTCATTGCCCCATCTCAGAACACCAGCCAGTCGCCAGTTGCCAGTCATAGACCACGAACGTTGCCCCTATACCTCTATCCCAGCTTCCCGACAGTACCTCGCAACTGTCCCCAAATCTTCTAACCGGATCCTTACCCCTCAAGCATGACAGCAAATCTAGAAACAGAGTGTTCCCATGCGTCCAGGGAGCCAACAACACCCGCCACCGCACATGCTTCGCACACACAAGCAGAACATGTTCTGGGGTTTCATCCACTGGACACCTCTGACACACTGGCATGCCCACCCACCCAAAATGGTACGCATGCGCGCGCAGCAAGGAGTGGCCAGTCCGCAGTCGCGAAATTGTTTTTGCATCATTATTAATTAACTTCTCAACACACGATGAAGTACTGCACACAGGGTGAATTTCATGGAGCAATCTGCTCACCGGGGACGCATCCCAGCTTGCTTGCCACTCCCGCATCACCCACTGCCGGATCAGTGGACGCCGCATCTTAGCCGAGAGCACCGGATCAACTGCCGCGCAATTGGAGCCCACCGCCTCCCGAGCTAAACCATCAGCTTGCTCGTTGCCCCTAATCCCGCTGTGACCCCTCACCCACCGAAATGCAACCGTGCTCTGCTGCGTTGCAACCCAGAATTTCCACGCTATCGTGAAGACAAGAGGATCCACAACATCCAAGCACCTCCAGCACCGCTGCAGATGCCGATAACACAACAATGAGTCGGTGGCAATTGAGAAGGACGGAAGCCCTAGCTCCAGCGCCACATCAAGGGCCACCGAAACAGCCAGCATTTCACAAACAGTGCTGGAGGTAACAGCTCTCACTCGTCGCATAACCACCATCTTCAGTGATGGAACAACAACACCAATACCCCTACACTCTCTGCCAACCCAAAGGAGGCATCACAAAAGATGTCACACTCAACATACGAGTCCTCAAAGACTCGTTCCAACGCTGGACACCATGACCACGGACTATACGGACTAGCACATGCAACAGGAATAACACCGCCTGTCACTTGCTGAAGGAGAGCGACCCCCTTTCCTGCCTCTCCCAACACCTCGCCCGCTTTGTCACTGA
Organism: Lithobius niger; assembly: GCA_023313725.1. Lineage (NCBI taxonomy): Eukaryota > Metazoa > Arthropoda > Chilopoda > Lithobiomorpha > Lithobiidae > Lithobius > Lithobius niger. The sequence continues at coordinate 85,749 of JAHWFP010263351.1, read as the reverse complement.
GACGACAGTAGTCCGCAAGGGTTCTACCAACAGGGTCTCTCCCCCCCCCCCTCCCCCTGCTCAAGTTCCGGAGGCAGAGAGCCACAAGCAGCTCCCTTGCACGGACCACTAGAGTGGTTCATTACACTCAACCTCCAAAGCCTGGACTGGCGTTGAGCTGAGACAACCAAATACTGCCCTTAGGCACACATTCACCACCACCTGCAACGTCTTGAGATGACCTTGTTCACAACATAGGAAAGGCAAGTGATAATCTATAAGATAGCGTACAAATGTTCTGTACGTCACCAAGAGAGACCCTCGGCTCACCTCATTTCCCTTGGTCCAAAGGTTACTTTTTCCTCTAGTTATAGTGTCCGCGGTCTATCTTGAGTTCTCCGCAGAACGAACACAGATAATCGATTGTACATTTTCAGTAGCAGAATGCCTTGTTGATATCCAAGATGGTTACAAAAACAATGGCGGCCATCGATTAAAGCCAACCCATCCAGGAAGACGTAGCCGATCACAAAATACTTGCAGGACTCAAGATAATACACCGCGCACACAATAGGTAAGTGTTTTTTGTGTGACCCCTCTCTCAATGCATTAGACGAGGCCTAAAAAAAACATGTAATCCAGCCCCTTAACAGTCGCCCCTTGAGAATCCATGACTCCCCCAATTTCTGCCAACCCTCCCCTCTCCCGGTCATAAACAGTTATCGGTACATTATTTTGCGTCGTAAAAAAAGATGTAAAGTTGTCGCGGCAATTGATTTCATTCATCGTCTGTTATGTTTGATATTAAGGATTTTTCACACACTAAAAATAAAACAAGAAACGCTATAATAATTTCTCGCTGAACTTAACAACATTTCGCCAAAAACGAAGTACGGTAATGAAAAAAAAAACGAAATTAGAGCTTTCAGCCACTGAAAATACAGGTTACTGTAATTGCTGACAGTACAATAGCTTACTAATTAGGAAGGGGCAGCCATTTTATGCCATATATTTTTTTCTCGCATCTGTTTGCTTACATAAAAGTACAAACCATAAACTTTTATAACTTGAGGTTCAGCGGAGTGCGCCCATTGAAAATCAAAGTCGATTAGTATAGTTTACTACTAGGAAAAGACTGTTACTGCTGCGTCATGTTTAGTGCTTTTGTGATAGAAACCAATTAGTATGAATGCTGAGTAAATTAATATTTCTTAAAGAGCCAGCCCTTTAAGGACTGGTGAATTAGGAAGTTTTTTTTAATTAATAGACATTAACGAAAAAAATTAGGTTAACTAACGTGGAAGATGTGGTTAAGCCTGCCAGGGATGTAGGCTACACACACGCACACCTACACACACACACAAAAAAAAACAAGTCCAATGGCGAAACCTGAGCTTCACAAAAATTCTACGGGAATCTACGTGAAAGGAATTAAGAGTAGCCAAATGTGCAGGGATTTAGTCTGTCAGTCAATAAATTCCGAGAAAGAATCGCGTTACTGACCATATCAAGAAAAATTATTCCCCTTGAGTACCATAACCGCCTATTAAACGCCCATGGATTGTTAAAATTAATTCGATAAAAAACAAGCGGCTACAGAGACTGCCTAGCCGAACCGGTCTTCTGTACAGTTCCTCTACTTCCAATATTGTGGCGCACACTTCTATCACGCACTACAACAGCTGTCTCTATTACACTCATCTAAAAGCTGTAACCATTACAACTGCCGGTTAAAAATGTGTTAGTTTTTAGGCCTATTTTACATTTTAGGCGTAATTGTCAGCTTTTAGGCCTAATTTTAACCAGCAGTTTTAATTTCGTAAGCAGCAGCGAACGGAGATTTGGATTGTATAGTAAGCATATTCATTTTTGCAACACGGTGCGCCTTCAGGCACACGGTTACAGTGTTACAACGTAACGCTGAACATAGCCTATATAGATCAGTGGTAGTAGGGAAATGACAAGAGACACGCTGTTGATGAAGCCAACAGCGACTCATAGCAAATTGACGTTGCCGTGGTAACATGATTTTAGGCTTAATTTTCATTTTTTAGGCATAATTTTTTTAATGCAGTTTTAATTTCGTAAGTAGCAGATAGGCCTAATGGAGAATTTGGTTCGACGGTAAGCCTATTCATTCATGCAACAATGCGATTAGACTTTTAAACGAAGCTTAAATCCATTTGTCTTAGGATTTCAATTCGACGATCAAACGTTATCATTTAATTTAGTTACGTCGAAGAAGTCTATTAGGTAAAAGGAAGTAACGATGTTTTAATTTGCCGTGTTATTTAACTAACTTCTCACATTGAATCTAACGTTGTAAACCGTGATCGTCTCTATCCGGTATCGTTGCGAAGTTGAAAAAAGTGACGAATGGACGGACAAAGTCGTTGCAATAGTCTTCTCAGCCGGTACGGCCGTACAGAAGACTAAAAGGAGGCGGACCGTAACAAAGAGAAAATTCGTTTTTCGAATCTTACTTCTGTTCGGGGAGAGGTGTTTAGGTTTAACTCCACCGCTAAAAATTCGTATTTCATGCGAACATTCTCGTATGTGATCTGGCTACAGTCTACCATTAACTTAATGGCGTTATTCTCATTTGTTCACGAATTTAAGTTTTCTAGTTTATTTGGAGCAGAGCTCCGCTATAATCACACTCCGACCGTACGTCATGTGAAAACCATAAAGGCCTCTCCAGACAGAAGACAATTTCGTGCGAAGCTATGCGTAACTACGTGCCAACAAGGTCAACATTGCAGCAATCTTGTGGTTGGTGTTGCGTTAAAGACGAATATTGAAGCCTTTTTTATACCATACAGCGTCGGCGTGCAGCCGCGAGCAGCCAGTCTGGTTAGGGCGTTAGGACTATCCAAACCACATTTTGCATGCAGTACCACGGGTGTCGGGGTTAGGTTTAGCACACACAATAAACAAGACTTTCATAAAGAAATTTATAAACTGCTTATGCAAAAAATCGCAACATTATTATTTTCATAGACGAAAGACAAAGCTCTCTATTGGGCTAAAGTTTACATTAGGCACATACTCGATATCCTTACGATATTGATTCCAAATGGCTCCAACACTTTCCTAAATACAGAGACAGTTGGTTTTAGAGCGCGGAAATGTGTTAAAACGACTTAAAATCGACTTAAAGCGCCACAACCCGTACATCTATACGGTGTTTGTGTTCGCTCGTAGGGCCGGCAGGGCACCTTATATTTTTTTTCGTAAACAGTTCCGATAGGCGGGTTGTTATTGTCAGTTTCGTGTGGTTTTGTGTTTTGTTATTATTGTCAATTAGGTTAGAGTAGGTAAGTTTGGGATTTGGCATTTCATACTGTGGTAGTTAACTGGTTAGGGTTTGGCATTTCATACTGGGGCACTTAACTGCTTAGGTTATGATAATGATGATTTAGCGAGTTTCCGTAATTTGGGATCAATTTGTAGTGCCTTCCGTGAAAATTAAAGGTAGGGTGTTTTTCTCTTTTTTTGAATTTCGGGCCATGTGCGTAAAGGGAACATGGGAAGAAAAAAGGCTCCCGTTCAATTTTTTTTTAGTGGACTAAGAATTACCTGCTGAGTAATGTTGTCCTCTTCCATTTTTGGGACAAACGCACCATTTGGCCGTGGTGAAGGTCCAAAGGTAACACCGCGTCGCGCCGGAAAGCATGGAACTGGGCGAAAGTCCGGCAAGTGAAACGCTAAACCCGCAGGGTCGGACTGGGTAGCAAAGGGCGCCTGTGCCATTTAAATGATGTGGAGGGGGGTTATGCATTTTGCCTGGAACTTCACTCTGATGGGCCTGGAGAGCGTTCTAAGCTTCCCAACATTGTCCAGGGAAGGGCCCAGGAGCCTTTTGCTTAATTTGACATTTTACTGGCGTTGAAGTGCGTAAACACATGTATTATATTCCAACGAGTGAATTTTTTACGAACTTTTCTTTTTTTGTGTGTGGGGGGGGGGGAGGGGGGGAGGAGTTTAACAAGTAATAGGAAGGAGAAAGGGAGAGAAGGGGATTTGTGCCTGAAGAGAAAGCTCAACAGCTGAAAAAAGTTCAATTTGTCTTTCGGGGAGGGGTAAAAGCGAAGGCTGCCCATGAGGCGCCAAAAGTGTAGTAACCAAAGGGCGCCTGTGCCAATGGCACAATGGCAGTATGGCCAGTCCGAGCCTGCAACCCCAACCAGTTCATTGCCTCAAGAGAAATGCCGAAGCCGGTTCCTAACCTAACCTAACCGACAATAACAACAAAACCACACGAAACTAACAATTACAACCCACCTGTCTGAAATGTTTACGGGAAAACAATAGCTGTGAATAACGGAAGAAAACGGCCTCTCGTTCGTTAGAGCAGAGTACGGCTTTCATTAATTTCTGACGGCCAAACGAAACCTTTGCCCCAAATCCTTTGCCTTTGTGTTGGAGGTTGTTGGAGCATAATTGGTGTTCGTCCTGTTTTTTTTTCGGTGAGGAGCCCTTATGCTTCCCATAAGCCGCGTAAAGCAAACTTATTCCCTCTATTGTTTATTTTACTATTGAAAGTGATCGTGGAATGAATTTATAATTCTGCCTTTATTGTGTAGCGCTGCCCTTGCCTTCTAAATCCGTTAGCTTACGCACCAAGTATGCACTATCCCGTTGCCTCACACGTTTGTCGAATTCATACTACAAAAACGGTTACACTAAATAATCGATTATACAATAATTACCTGATTAGCAAGAGCCACATAACTCCCCTGCTGCCAACACGCACAGAATTGGGACAGCCTTGCTGACGAACCGTAAAGTAGCCGCCATTTTTTTCAGTGGTTCGCCAAAAGCCCAACAACAGATAGAATTCCGTTTTCCGTGCATGTTGTCAACACCTGAAATAAGCAGGGCCAGTTCCGGTTGAACCTTTTTTTCAAACAGAAACATAATTGGCAAAAATTTTTAGTCAAGGACCTACAACCCTTCATATGCAAACGATTTAACTACAATATCTTCAATAACAACGCCTACAATTTGCTGGCACGTCGTCTAATCGAAATCATGATAAATCAACTAATATTTCAATCACTTACGGCCAGACGCTACATGTGATAGGCATGACCCGTACAAATAAACGTCTGGAGTTGGACGTGACGTCATTTAACAATAGCTCACGACGAAAGCCCCTTTTTCTCCCCGACTGTATTTCAATAACTGCTTTATGCATTATATGCATAAGCAGTTAAAAAAAACCGGAATCGTACATGGGGTTGAGGAAATATCAGTGTGACAAAATGGGCCGATAGCCAAGAGAACAACAACGAGACAGTCGTGGCCGTGTCAATTGTTAAACCGAGGACGCGTAATTGTTAAAGTAGTTTGTTGGCTTGACTAACAATTTGCTCTGTGTGGTCGTCTTAGCAGATTATAAAGAGCACATTCACTAGTTATCATTAAATTCAGCCAAGACAGAGCACAAAATATAACCAACATTTCAGAAAAGGACACTTTCCATCATCAGATTTTTAAAAAAATTAGCTAAAAATTCATGGTAAAAACCAAGTCAATCCATTCACAAATGTCGACATACCCTCTACAAACAGAATTAAATAAAAATATCTAAAATCTAAAACATCTAAAATGGTTGTTGAAGTGGTTCATTGTCTGCCTTTTTTAAAATTCGTAATACAAAAAACAAATAACTCCGTCCACTCCCCGCTTTAAAATTCAACAACTCACTGTCAACTCAAAGGTCCACTCCTCCCTCGGTTATTTACAAAATACGCAAAAGTCTCAAATCTAGTAAATCAATTGTCCCAGATGGTTTCAATGCCTCATTCTTCAAAGAAATTTCCAGTAACATCGCATTACCTCTTTCCATTATTGTCAGTCAGTCTTTCATGAAGAGAGCCCTGCTTGTTATGTGGAACTCCTCTCGGCTATCGCTATTTTTAAAACAGGGCATGTCTCTAACCTCAAAAATGATCAACTGATTGCACTCACACCTGTGTCTTGGAAAGTTATGGTGCTCATTATGAAACACTATATCGTTTTTTTTTTCTAGATGAAAACACTGTCTTTTTTAATGACCAGTTTGGTTTGATTTCTGTGCTCGAGTGGAAGATATTGTTCTTATTGATTCTGCAAAGGCGTTCAATTCAGTCGTTCAGTCTAAATTAAAAGCTAAACTTAAACATGTGTGTATTTCCGGTGGTGTACTTAATAGGATTGCGGATTTCTGTTCAACCGCACTCATCAAGGTACAACTGGCTCCACTGCATCAGTCGCAAAGCCTGTAAAAAGCATTGTTCCCCAAGGTTCTAGTCTATAGGCCCACTTTTGTTCATGATCTTGCATGTCTGTCATCTGCGTATACCTTGACCAAGTATGTCATTGATGTCATTCCACCCCGAGGGTTGATATCGGGGAAGTGGGTGAGTCTGTGAACAGATTTGTGCCTCACCCAGCCAAATCCATATATAAAATGATACTTTTTGATAAAATGATGCAAGAATTGTTTAAACGGCTGTTATGTTCAAACAGCTAATAAGACAGTGGTGTATGGGGTGAGAATTGAGAAATGGCAGAAAGTGTGACATACGGAATTTGATACACATGAAGGACGAACAATTGAAAACCGTTGTATATAGTGTATGCACCGGTTTTCAACTGTTCGCTTTTAATTTAGAAGTGTTTAAAACTGCAACAAGTGCAAATCTCCGAGACATTGGTAATTACTTATGGATTTGAGGGCGGGGAGAGACTGGAGGAACTGAATAAGTGGCCACGAAATTTCCGATTGCCTTTCCTCCCTAGAAATCCCTGAAAAAAAACGTGATACCAAACTCAGTCCAAAATTATTGTGACTTCAACTCCAACAAAATAGTAGGCTTTTCGTACGCTTGTTGAGACCCGGTAGATTTCCTGTACCAGATGAAAAAAGTATAGTAATTTGCACTAAAAAGTTCCAAGGAAAAATTCATTCCTTATTCATTTTTATAGAGTTTAGCGTAAAATGCGATGAACGAACTGTTTGTTTGTATGTTCACTTCCCTAACATAGCTCGCCCACACGTTTTAGATAAGAGATGCCAAGGGTGGGGGAGGGAAGTTGAGGCTGTAACCAAGAGGCAAGGCTTTTCTAGTAAGTTTATTGAAAAAAACTACACTGCCTAATACTAATATTGTCAGCTGCAAAATCGTATACCAACACATCATGGGGAGGGGGGTTCTAAGGGAACTTGCCACGCGTAGGCTGAGGCGTTTTAGAAAATTTGACTGCTGAAATTGTCATTTTGACATCCAAAGGTTACTTTTTCCTCTAGTTAGGTCAGTGTTGTTTTTATTACCCCACCCCCTATGCAATTGACGGGGCATAAAAAAACTTGTAATCCACCCCCTTAACAGGCACCTCTTGAGAATCCATGACTCTCCCAATTTCTGTCGACCCTCCCCTCTCCCGATCATAAATAATTATAGGTACACTATTTGCTGCGTAAAAAATCAGTGAAGTTGTCTATGCAACTGTTTTTATTCATCATCTGTTTGGTATTAAGGATTTTTCAAGAAAGCGCTAGTAATCATTTCTCGCTGAACATAACAAAATTTTGCCAAAAACGAAGTACGGTAATGAAAAAATAACCGCCCAATTTGAGGCCGCTTAAAATTGTAGACTTCGGACCCTATGGTTTAAAACTGAAAAATTTAAACAAAAACCAAGACCATTTCATTTTGGTTCTCGACAACCTATCTGTGACCGACAAAGCAAAATAACAGAAGACACTAAGACAATGTTACTTTCCCCGTGACCGGGCATCGTTGCATCTTGTTCGAGTGAGCTACAATCCGATCTTCTGCACCTCGCCTATTGTTGCTTCATTGTTACATGTTGCAGCATTGCATTCTGGGGCCTCTCCGCCTCCGCCTGTCCAGTTTTTTTTTTATTCTCGTGCGCAAACGAACTCTAATAAGCACGGCCGTGCTAATCTACCTTGCTAATTGGGATGGGACAGATATTTTCTACTAATATGTTTTTCCATCTGTTTCCTTACATGAAAGTACAACATAAAAGTTTTATAACTTAAAGAGAAAAACAGAGTAGGCCCATTGAAAATCAAAGCAGATTATTATAGTTTATTGCCAGTAAAAATTGTTTATGGGACTGCGTCATGTGTAGTGCATTTGTGTTAGCAATCAATTACAGCATGAATGATGAAGAAATGAAAATTTCTTGAAAAGCCAGGCCTTTAAGTACTGGTGATTAGGAAGTTATTGCATCTTACCTGGTTTAATTAATAAACATTAAAAAGCATAGGTTTACTAACGTGGAAACTGTGGTCAAGCCCTTCAATGCCGCTAGGGATGTAACCTACACCCACGCACACCTAAAAAAAATAAAACCCAATAGCGAAACGTGTGTTTCACGACAGTTCTATGGGAATCTACGTGAAACGAGTTAAGTACAGCAGAATGTGCACTGCAGGGCTTTGGTGTGGCAGTCAATAAATTGCGAGAAAGAAACGCATTATCGACCAATTTAAGAAAAATGACCCCTTGAATACCGAAATTCGCCTATTAAACGCCCATGGGCTGTTCAAATTAATTCGATAAAAAAAGGGGAAGGGTTATAATTCTTTTTTCGAATCTTACTACTGTCCAGGGAAGGGTGTTCAAGCCTAACTCCATTGCTAAAATTCGGCGTTCATGCGAACATTCAGGTGCGTGATCTGGCTACAGTCTAACATCAACTTTATGCCTTTATTTTCATTTGTTCAGAAATTTAAGTTTATTAGTTTACTAGTTCATTTAGTTTATTTGGAGGAGAAATCTGCTATCATCATACTCTAACGTAAACTTAGACCGTGCATCATGCAAAAACCATAAGGACTATCCAAACCACACTTTGCATGCAGTATAGCACAGGTGTAGGGGCTAGGTTAACTACACACAAATAATATCCGGGGGTTAAGGAAATATCAGGGTGACAAAATGGGTCAATAGCCAAGAGCCAAGAGCCGAACAATAACGAGAGAGACATGGCCGTATCAACTGTTATAAACCGAAGACGTGTAAAAGTAGTGTTGGCTGGACTAACAATTTTCTCTGCGTGGTCGTTTTAGCAGATTATAAACAGCCCTTCAAAGAGGTGATATCAACACACCAAAACATTCGCAAAGTAAATTGCACGACTAACAGTTCGAAGGTTAAATGAAAACTAGAACATTGCTACTTTCGGTAGCAATGCTCAAGTCTTCATTTAACGTCCTAAGTATTATTCGGGGCGATTAAGTTGGCGAAGGTTTTGGTGTGTTGACATCACTCCTTTGAAGGGCTGAACCAATCGGAACTTGACGTTTCATTTTGACAGTTTTGGTTGTTGATATGACATCACTTCTTTTTTTTTTATTGCGTATTAGGCTCAACTTAACTAGCCTGCAGATTTGTAATAATGTGCCACGTCAACTATAGGTTGAATGGCCATTATACCAACATTTTAATTTCGTGTCACTCATTTAAGAGGCAGAACCATTCTCAACTTAGTCGCCTCTTTATTCGTTTTTGGTGTTGTTTTAATTTTTTTATTTTTTTGTTTGTTAGTTCATATCACTCTTTTGTAAGGCTTAACCTGTCTCAACTAGTGGTGACATTTTTACCAGATTTTTGCTTAATTTGAATATTTTGTTTGTTTTTCGTGAATTTGGCGTAGACACAATTTCTTTGGCAACGTTGTTTAGATTTGTAACGACACACTAGCATGTGTCTAGAATAGATATAATCCAGTCCCTGTGGAAATTTTAGGTCTGATTTGTCTAACCAATTGTAGGATCTTTAGTACTAATAAAAGAACCAAAAAAACTTGGGTAGACTTTACCACAGTCCGCACGAGCTTCTACAGACGCCATTTTACAAAATGGCTGCCGTCAATCTTCTTTTTTGCCTATTTCCAACATTTAGAGCGCTTACAGTCTCTCTTGATGTGTCTAAATATATGTTTTTAGGTCAAGGAATCTGAAAGTAAGGTTCCCATGATCCTAGGACTAATGTATTTGCCTCATCAATAGTCTACACGAGATTCTACAGACGCCATTTTACAAATTGGCTGCCATCAATATTCTTTATTGCCTATTTCAGCTTCTATAGCACTTACAGTCTCCCTTGATGTGTCTAAGTATATGTTTTTTAGGTCAAGGAATCTAAAAGTAAGGTTCCCATGATCCTTGGACTGATGTATTTACCCCATAAATAGTCTGTATGAGATTCTACATACGCCATTTTACAAAATGGGTGCCGTCAATATTCTTTATTTTTGCCTATTTCAGCTTTTAGAGCACTTACAGTCCCCCTTGATGTGTCTAAATATATGTTTTTAGGTCAAGAAATCTGAAAGTAAGGATCCCATGATCCTAGGACTGGTGTAGTTGCCGCATCAATAGTAGTAACATTTTTTTTTCATGTTACAACAAACAAAACAATGTTTATATTGTGGAATGAAAAACTCTTTTGGGGTGTTTTGCATGTCCATGATTGACTGCATATATCCATTCTGTTTATTTATTTCTTTTTTCAAGTTAAAATTTTTCGGCTATTTTTGAAAAAAAACCAGTAATTTTCGTGATGGTCTGACATTTACTCCATGGATCCAGAACTTTTGAGAATGACTTTGGTACTAACAAGTGTTCAATTATGTTAGCACAGGGTAAATTTGTTACTTCTAAGGGTGTGAGAACCTAATTTTCACATGATTTTATGCTTTTTAGTACCAGATTAAATTTATGTAACGAGTCTACTCTACATGCTTTCTTCCATATCCGCTAAAAATCATGTGTATTTAGTCTTAGTGCACTTATTTTCATACATTATAGAAACATTTAATATTTTTGTCTTGCAGGTGAAGTAAAACAGGAGAAAAAACAAACACCAGGTGAAAAACAAACACCAGGCAAGCAACTTACATCTGTTCATCAGAAAGGAACTGATATCAGTGTTGATCTACAAAAGTACAGATAGTGGGCACCGACAAAGTACTTGGTGCGAATAATGGCAGAAAGGAATTCGAGAAGCTGCTGAGATTAGACAAGATATAGTGGATAAAAGACAAACAGGTTACAGTGCAAGATGAGTTTGTATATTATGTTACGAACAGTTGCTATAAATAATATACTTTGAACAAAACACTTGACAAGATTGCTAAAATTCAAGACGAAACAATCGAAAAAGACGAAGATTTGAAACCTAAACAAACTTCTATAGTTGAAACATCACGTAAAACTAGGTCAGCAGTTACCCCTCGAGCTCTTCCTTCTTCAGTCATATCATCCACACTTCTAAGATGTACTGTTTGTGGTCAGGTAGCACATGGTGGTGTGCGGGAGAAGTTTCGTATTGAGAAGTGAATCAAGAAGTGCAAAGAAGTTATTATAAGCTGCTATTTATTTTCAAGATGATGCTTACAATTGGATAGACACTGAAGTATTTGGTGCAGACTTGTTCTCCCACAAATCGTGTTTGGAGGGATATTTAAAGAAATATGAGTACAGTAAACACAGTTGAAAAGAACAACAGAAAAACATTTCTTCGAAATATATTGCATTTGAAAGTGCCAAATGTTTTGTTCAAAGCATATGATTTACAGTAACTGTCTGTAACATTATAGCGTACAAACTCACCTTGCACTGTAACTTATTTAAGTATTTTCTCCAATATATCTTGTCTAATCTCAGGAGCTTCTCGAATTCATTTTCTGCCATTATTCGTACCAACTACTTTGTTGGTACCCACTATCTAGCAGATAATGTACTTTTGTAGATCAAAACTGTTATCAGTTCCTTTCTGATTAACAGATGCAAGTTGCTTTCCTAGTGCTTGTTTTTCATCCATTTCTCTCCTGTTTTACTTCACCTGCAAAACAAAGTATTAAATGTTTCCATGATGTGTAAAAATAAGTGCACTAAGACTAAATACACTTGACTCTTTAGTGGATATGGAAGAAAGCATGTAGAGTATACTCATTACATAAATTTACCCTGGTACTAATAAGCACAAAATGGTATGAAAATTAGGTTCTCATACCCTTAGAATTGACACATTTGCTCTGTGTTAATATAATTTAACACCTGTTAGTACCAAAGTCATTCTCAACATTTCTGGAACCATAGAGTGAATGTCAGACCAGCACGAAATTTATCGGTTTTTTTAGCTGGAACATTTAAATTTGAAAAATGAAAGAAATAAAACGAATGGATAATATACAGTCAATTATGGAAATGTAAAACACCCCAAAACAGTTTCAATGTTAAGCTGCTCACATGCCTGAAAATAGCCAAAATAGCCTTTGCTATAAAGACACAACGTGTCTAGTAGTCGGCATGCTCATATATATATTTTATCTGGATGTTATCGTTTTATCTTGGCGGGTGACACACTAGCGTTCCTTATCAATTTGAGGCCACCACACCCGAGATCTAGTAAGCGCTTTTATGCGAACAAGCCCAATGTGGCCCAAATTCAATTTACTAAGAACTTGCTTCCTTAATACTTCAGGGATTACTAAACATATTCCCCAAAATAAAGCATTTTGATCAAAGGAAAACTCTAATTTCCATGCTAGAAACGGTTTTAACGCATTGTTAGCCACATTATCAGGCCAGCCATCTCGCGTGTCATGCATGACTGTAGCCAAAATCGGATCCAATCTTGTGCACTTTTCCAGCTGTTCTGTTAAGATGGGTAACGTGTTTATTGTTTCTAAGTTCATGACTCTCAACATGGGATCTGCATGGAAGGTAGAGTATAAGGTGTAGGCATCCGGACAAATAGTCTGCCGTTAAATTAAGCTTGCCCCTGGGAAATGATGTAACTCAAAAATGTAGCCATTTAATACAGCGCCCACCTTTGAATTTGGGCGGCCGCAATAAAAGGGATGGTCACTTTGCTTCCAAATATCCACGGGAGAGCTTGTTCATCCGTTTGCAGGACAAACCTCCTCTCGTAAAGGTACTGGTGGAATCTTTTCACCCCAATTATCACCGAAAGTGCTTCTTTATCAGATTGGGCATACAAAACCTCTGCTTTACCCAAGGCCCACGATACAAACGCAACTGGCCTGTTTTCACAATTTGGCAGTGTATGCATCAAACTTGCACCCACGCCTACAGGGAACGCGTCACACACAACTTTGAGTGGTAAGTCTGGGTCATAGTGCATTAGAACGTTTGCCTTAAGAAAAGCCACCCTGGCCTCTTTTACAGTATTTGAACAAACAGTAGTCCATTCCCACGTGACTTTTGGTGACAACAGCCTATTTAGCAGAGGTAACATAGTGGCTAGGTGAGGAACGAACTTTGAATACTGATTTACAAAGCGTAAGTAAAATGTAAATTGCCGGCCACAAGCTGGCTGAATTTGTTTCTTTTGGAAAAGGAAAATATTATATCTGTAAATTTTTTCATTGTGTCTCACGATGCTGCTGAAATCCCTTGAGATTTCAACGTAATTGCAGCCATCCTGCTCGGCAGCCCCACCACGCATGCATGGGCCTCCTATCAAAAGCAGCAGCTTCAAGATCTTGCCATCTTCTTATCTCTCTCGATTTGTTCATATGGTGACTCAAGAGGGGAAGTAGGGTGGGTTTGGTATAGTATATTTTTCTTTTGCAAAAGAAACAGATTTCAGTGTGACTTCGGCTGGCAAATTTGCGTTTTTTGTTGCTTGGAAAATATACTATACCAGTCAATTTTTGCATTGACTGAAGTCCTCGTCAAATTCGGTGGCAGGCACCTTATCGTTCATTTGAAAAGCTGGAAATCCGTGGTGATCCTCTGTGCGACACTGCGGTGCGCCTGGCGCAATTTAAACTAAAACCATTCAAAACAATTTTGGATGTCCCTGATGTTTTTCTGATCCGCAGTGTTCCAGCCTTAGTAGTGGTTCCCAAGCACGCACCCCTGTTCCTTCGCTGTGAAATGCATGGACACTTCAGGCGTGTCTGTCGTTGCACCCTGCGCGCATCATGTGAGAGGTACAGGGACCCACATGCTCTGTGTAGCCACCTGCCAGCCGACAGGGCAGAAGTGGCACCTGAAGTTGTTTCAAAAATTTGACAGAGCGTCGGTAGAAATGGAAAGAGAAAAGAAGTGAAGGAAAAAGGCACCGGCTTAAGGGTAGTGTCCTTTGGGCATGGTACGCAAGATGGCTATGATTCAGACGAGTGAGCATGTGAGTGCAAATACAGATGTGCAGGCTGTTGTGCCAGCTCTGGGACAGTGTGTGCAGATTGGTGTTAACCCGGGGCCCAGTTCCAAGCCTGATGATCCTCACCAGGCTGTTGTATTCAGCTACGAAAATCGTGCGTCGGCCCGTGTCAGTGCTAAGATACTTGGGGACCACAGTTATGATTAGAACAGTCTCCCTCCGCCATCAAAGAAAAAGCGTGTACGGAAAAGGAGCAGGAGTTATGAAAAATATCGTAGGGAAAGCCAAATTGTGCAAGTTGATGTCAGTGAAATTGCGCAAGTACAATTACGGGCAAGTAAGGAATGCTGTTCTGACGAAGCCGCTATGGTTACTGAAGGAGTAAGTGTGTGTGATGACATGTTGCTTCAAGAAAGTTGTAGTGTCATACAGAGTTCTATTAAGATAGATGCACAAGAATTAGATGATCTTAGCGTTGGTTTTAGTGTTGACGTAGAGTCTGGCGTTGACGCCAGTCAGGTGTCCAACAAAACTGAGGCAGAGAAGGGAGGAATGGGTTAGGTTAGGTGGGCATTTTTAGTGTGTATTTGGTTTGGGGTTTGGGTATACGTCAGAAATTTCAAATTTTCGACTTCATGTCTCGCTCTTTTCTACAGTTTCATAGAATGTTCGGGGATTGAATAATATGTTGCACGAAATAGAGAAGTTATTGCAGTATGCAGAAATTGTTGGTGTACAGGAAGTCGATGTAACTGATGTGCATGAGATGGCAGTGGAACAGGCTGATTTTATCTCCACGGACAATAAGGTGGGCAGTGGATGTGGTGGAATCCTTGTTTCACCAGTACCAGCATCCATTCATAGTTGCTGAGGACTTGAATGCCCATCACCATGACTGGGGCTCTGTCAGGGTTGACTCTAGTGGCCCTTGGCTTGCCCAGGCAATTGATAGTGTTGGTCTAGAGATCGTTCATGACAGCTCTCCGACCTTTGCTCGTTGGCAGAGTGGCGTTATACAAGAGTTTGTTCTATATTTGTTTCTGTGCTCCCCGGGCCTAGCAGAGCGCTTTCAGTACTCTGTCTCGAATGACTTTAGAGAAAGTGATCACTTCCCGGTCATTTCTGTTCCTCTGGGGGATGGAATCGTTCTGCGTCAAGGGGTGCGGAGAAGGTCCAATGTCTCTAATGGCATCTTTGAAGAGTGGATTTTCGCTCATGTGAAGCCCAAGCGGTTTTCTGGAGTAGTCACAGTACGGACTCAGCTAAGGGGGTACACCTCTGTGTGCACAGTTGGTATACTAAATCGCCGGCGTGTATACCATCGGTGGAACTGGCATCCAAGTGACTTCTTATGGTATGTTTATCGTGGCATCTCCAAAGAATCAGCGCACTTGATTCACATGGAGTGTAAATCCTTCACTGGGCGAGCCTGTTCTCAGGTTGGGCATGCTCCTTCTCTGAGCGCTGTGTGGCATATTCTCAATCAACAAGCTCCTTGGAACATGTTGACGTGGGTCTATGACCTGGATCCCTCTTGTGGGTCTGTTTTGCGTGGGAGGATGGTTAAATGGCTGATGCTTTCAATGCTCGGTTTGCGAGCATCAATACCCTCCCCAGTGGCGCACCCCCACCATGGGAGAGTTCCCTACTGACCTGCAATGGAACACAGTTGAATTTGCAGCTACTCTGGCGAAGTGTAAGGACAGCATTGCTCCTGGTGTGGACGGCCTCCGGTATGCAGCTGTCTCCAGAAGCGGTGCATGAGTGCGTTATCCTGTTTCAGGCCCTTCTGGGTGGCTCCCACTACCGGAGCCGTGGTTGATTACGGTGATTGTGCGTGTCCACGAGATGGGTTCTGCTAGGTCAAGACTTCTGAATGATCAGCCCATCTCTTTGTTGTCAAACTGAAGGAAGGCCTTTGAGCATATGGTTGTTCGGCATCTAGACTGGCGCTTTGATTTTATGATTGCCTGGCTCCGGCCCAATTCGGCTATAAAGCCAACAGGACGACCCAACATGCTATTCTGTACCTTTTGTCAGGCATTCACCAAGCCTGGTCAAATGGGCATGTTGTCAAAGCCCTGTTATTGGACACCAAGCTAGCGTATGAAACGGTCACTGTTGACTGGTCCAGTACAGCCAGCGTAAAATGGGTGTCAGTCCGTAGTTAATTAGTGCTACTACGGCCCTTCTGTGGGATTGACGTTTTGCGACCAGAGTGGATGGATTCTGGTCCCAGGAAGCCAGTTCAGATATGGGGCTTCCACAAAGGAGTTGTTTGAGCCCCACCCAATTTGCTGTCACAATCAATAACGTCATCCTTAAGATGGGGCAGTCGGCGAATGTCGTGTGCTACACTGATAAATGCTACAATGTCAATGCTACACTGATGACATTGAATTGTGTGCAATATCAGCGGCTCTAGATGAGGTTTTAGAACTAAGGCTCTCAGCGGTGATTGCCTACATGGATTCAATGTCTGGTGTGTCGATTCTGCGGAGGACGATCACAGGTTTAGATCTGGCAGATCCTTTGGTTTATTCTACTTGCAGAAAGCTGTGGATGGCGCTCTCTTGTGGTGTATCTTTCTCAGGTGGGTCCGGGGTCATGCTGTATCGCCGGGCAATGAGGAAGCTGGTGGTCTTGCCAAGCAGGCAGCAGACCTGGGGACTAAGTGTCTACAAGTTCTCTGGTCTCCACAGTTGAGACGCCTTGCTCTAGCATCTGAGTCTTGCAGCCGCTGGACGAGGGTTGTACCAGGTCCAACTAATGTGTCATCGTTTTTTTGTCTTGGATGTCTTTTCGAGGACGGATGCAAGGGTTCTGTCACGTCTCCGCACCGGTCACACACTCATATGGGCCCATCAATTCCGTCTTGGGTGGTCAGTGTCTCCTATTCGTCCTGTTTGATTTTCTACTGGTGTGCAGTCTTTCGAAAAGAATGTGTTGGCCTGCTGCCTTTCCTCCGTACGCATCCAATTGTTGGGCGTCTCTTATCCACTTTCAGTGGCCGAGCCACAGTTAGACGACTGCGGGAGGTTTTTCGGTTTGTCCGTTGTACGGGTCTCGAGTTATAGTGGGTCACCATTCCTTCCCCTCTCCACCTCCTTTCGTTGGAATACGGTACAAGGGTGCCACTGGGTGTGTATGTGTAGAGGTCAGTAAGTTAGTTCCCTCTAGAGTTTGATTGTTCAAATGATGTGTTACACCAGGCTCCCCGGAATCAATCAATCAATCAATCGTCTTCCCGCAGGTCAAAAATATGAACAATAAATAATTCACTCATGGCAACTGAAAAGCCAAACAATCAGTTACGATAGGTTCTAAAGGTGACTCTAAATGCCGCGTCCGGCATATAACCTGACACCGCCACAATGATCAATGGTCCTGCGCAGGGGGCCCACACCCAATGCTAATTGCGGCAATATATTACTAGCCATGCTCATGGGGTCCACACCATTTCCGACCACAAAGCTCCGATAGGGTGCCCAACACGGGCACTTAAACAAAAAGTGACACACCGCCTCATCAGCGACACCATAGGTTCACAAAGTAGAGCGAGCCCACCCAAGCCGAAACATGTGGGCCCAAAGCCAGAATATGCCCTGTGCAGAGTCTAGAGAGCAAACTAACATTCCGATGTGAGAGGCCGTTGAGAAGCCTTGGACAGGTCGTGAACAGATGCAGGTCATAAAGTCTCCGTCCAACCTCCCCTGCAGCCAACAGAGCAACCCATTCCATCCCCACAAGCCTCGCAACGACTGGTCATAGTTCCTAGGGACCAAGCGCAAGGCTGGTCTCAACCGAACCATCCTCTGACCCCTGCCTGGCCAGACTGTCCACCAGCAAGTCCCGGAAACCCTCATCCCACGCAATGGAAACAGTCCTTCTGCACTAATACAGGGCAAAGAGCTGTCACCCAATCTCTAAGTCGATGGGGTGTGTGCAGTGCATCGAACCAAAGCAACGCGACAAAAAGCCCAAACTCGCCCATGAATCGGCCAGGACAGGCAGTTTCAAACAGTTAACATTGGTTCCTTGAGAGCATTAAGTTTTTTAAAGGCTGACATATTCGTATTTTATACGCTTAAGTGTTTTTTTTTAATACTAATTCAAATCAAGCTTCAGCAAGTGGTCAAAACCAAAAGTTGGAGAAAGCCCAACACAGCAGCCAACTGACTGCAACTTTCGCAAAATTATGTTTTTGTAAGTCACATGACAGAATAGGACATCACCTATATACATTAGGGGATAGCTTCGTTAGATTCCAAGCGCCACAGAGATGGCAACGGGTTCCCCTTAGAAGGCTGAGTAAAGCCGGTTGAGGGAGAACCGGTAGTCGAGGCACCAGCACGGAAAAGACACTCCCGTCCACCCACTATCACCTCGATCAGCAAAGAACGACGCATTACAAAAGACCATCACACCAGGCTGAGGTGCCCTGACATACTCCGTCTGCAAAGATGCCACCGTGGTGGAACTCAACAGCCATGGTGGCGGAGTATTTACAAATGCCTGGTTGGGGTAACCCTTCACCCCACTGCGTAACAGGAGTGTCCCTCCCCTGCCCGGAGCACCAAGCCCAAATAATCCACCAGACGGGGACAAATAATCCATCAGAATGCGCCCTAAGGGTCCAACTGACCCCTCCCAATCGCTTGTAAACAGACACTAGTTTACAGCTCCTCTGCACGAAAAGCGACGGGGAGTTCGCCAGCCTCCACATGCAATGAATGCATTGCACAGGGGTTGATGGTAAAACACCCCATGATACAACCTATAATACTTTCGACGTTAAATGAAAACTTGAAGATTGCTACAGCGAGTAGCAATTTTCAAGTTTTCGTTTAATATTCGAACTATTAGTCGGTGCTCTTAACTTGGCTAATAGCATTGACCTTGGCGGTCTTTCCCTGGTTGAATGATATCACTACCTTCAAAGGCCGACTGTTTTTGGAAACTTTGCGGGTTTTTCTACCAGTTTTGGTTTTGGGTATAGGTACTAAGCTGCAGAGTATCATTAAAACGGTATTGATGCATCTTTCTCTCTATGTGAAACTAAGTCCAAAAGGCAACGTAAATAGGTTTGCATCTGTATTTAGTTCTCTCTATGAATGGTGGACACCATCCTTTAATTTTGAGTTTTCTTTATCCCTGCACCTTCCCATTACATTTTCTACAATTTGAATTTCGGACGCATTGGGATTTAACCTCAACATGACAAAATATTAAGGCTGGGCCGATCAACTTTTTTTAATACCCGAGCCGACCACCAAACGAAAGTGGCCAATACTAAACCCGATCCCGATTACCAATACCAAATTCCCCAGTAAAATAAAAAAATTGCTTTGTAATTTCTAAATAATAAGAGACAGCTGCTTGGGGTTTTGGACAAGAAGGGAAAATATCTTCAATTTGCTTTAATACTGATCAATCTGGATTTTATCTACCGATGCCGTTTTCTACCGACATTACACCCATCGGTAGGGAAAAAGGTGAGGTATCCTGATTCGGTAATCAGGACAGTCCCAGCATTAAAAAATATGTTTTGCTAGTGATGCCGGTTAAATCAAAGTTTAATCGCGCCACGGCCCAAAGCCGTACACCCTGCTACAACAACTAAACTAATCCTAGCTTATCCTAAAGGCTTATCCCGGATGAAAATTTTTTGCATGCGGGCCACGGCCATAAGCCACGGCAATAAATATAGTGAGGCCGCCTTTTTATCATCAACAATCAATCTTTCAACAGTCGGATGCCATTAACAATTAGATACGGCTTCGCTATCTCGTTGTTGTTTGGTTTTTGGCTCTTGGCTGTTGGCCCATTCTGTCACCTTGATGGTTCGTAAACCCTATCTCTGATTCCGGATTTTTTTTTTTTTTTTGATATACCTTGTCCAGACTCCCATTCTACTGTATGCAAAGTTTGGTTTGGACAGTCCTTGTAGTTTCGCGTGATGCGCGGTCTAAGGTTACATTGGAGTGTAATCATAGCGGAGCTTCGCTCCAAAATCTTCTATTCATTGCAGTAGAAACTGCTTGAAAACCAAACTTTATTCTTTTCCTACGAGCATTTTGAAATTGGAGTATTTTTTTTTCGTTAAAATTGTACGAGTAGCAAGCATAATGATGAAAAACGTGAAGTGGTTTCCTACTATCCTTTTTATTCATTTGTATAACTGTTACACACGGTAGTTACATGTAGTCTTAGAAATCCACCCAAATCCAAAACTGGTATACGAGAAACCGCGAAGTTTCCAAAAAGGTTCGCCCTTTGAAAGTAGTGACATCATTCAACCAGGAAAAGACCCCAAGGGTAATCCTATTAGCCAAGTTACCTATTAATAGTTCGAAAGTTAAATGAAAACTAGAAAACTGCTACTAGCGGTAACAATCTTCAAGTTTACATTTAACGTCCAAAGTGTTATTCGGTACGATTAATTAGCTAATAGGATTAACCTTGGCGGCATTTCCCTGGTTGAATGATATCACTACTTTCAAAGGCCGAACTTTTTTGGAAACTTGGCGGCTTCTCGAATACCAGTTTTGGTTTTGGGTGGATATCACAACTTTCATAGGCCTGTGAATACAAAGAATCCCACGGTCCAATCGTCACCTCTCATACCTTTTTTGTCTGGAAGTATTTTTTTTTTCATTATAATTATTGTACAAGTAGGAAGGATAATGATGAAAAACGTGAAGTAGTTAACTACTTTTCTTTTTATTCATTTGGTAAACTGTTACACCCGATAGTTACATGACTGTAGTCTTAGAAATATCATGATCGGTGTGCAAGACGTTCTTCCTACCCCGTCCGTTTTGGTCCGTGTTGGTGTTGGTGGTGTCGTGGTGGCGTTGGTACTGGTCCTCGTTTTATTGGTTCTCCGTTCTCGCACCTGCAACCAAAAACAAAAGAAAAATTGTTAAAAGTCGTTTTACTCATGAAGTGTTCATTATAAAAACT
Source organism: Lithobius niger (assembly GCA_023313725.1). Classification (NCBI taxonomy): domain Eukaryota; kingdom Metazoa; phylum Arthropoda; class Chilopoda; order Lithobiomorpha; family Lithobiidae; genus Lithobius; species Lithobius niger. The sequence goes on along the minus strand of JAHWFP010263351.1, from coordinate 64,642 downwards.
AGAACAACCCCCATTATATGGCGGTTTATTTAATAAAGCATTGTTGTAATTTACCGTTTGCATGAAAATATTGTGAATGAAACATGACGTCACCAGTACTGTGCATCTTTGTTGAAAACACAGTTTGAATCATTACCTGTGCAGACAGTTGTAATCCACCCAAAACCAAAACTGGTAGAAAATCCCGCCAAAATTCCAAAAACGGTCGGCCTTTGAAGGTAGTGATCTCATTCCACCAGGAAAAGGCCGCCAAGGTCAATCCTATTAGCCAAGTTAATCGAACCGACTAATAGTTCGAAAGTTAAATGAAAACTTGAAGATTGCTACTCGCAATCTTCAAGTTTTCGTTTAACGTCCAAAGTATTATTGGGTGCGATTAACTTGGCTAATAGGATTGACCTTGGCGGCCTTTCCCTGGTGGAATGATATCACTACCTTCAAAGGCCGACCGTTTTTGGAAACTTGGCGGATTTTTCTACCAGTTTTGGGTGGATATCACATCTTTCATAGGACTGTGAGCGTACATAAGGTTACACCGTCTGCTTAAGTTGGTTCAATCCATTTTTTCACACACTGGCTGACAATCGCTGATTTTTTCGCTTCGCTCACTCATTCAGCGCATCCCCTTCAATTGTTTTGTTTATCCCTGCACCTTCCCCTTAATTTTCCAAGATTTCGTTCGTATTTAATCATGCAGAAACCGCCGAAAGTCACTGTTACTAAAACAGCAGAATGCGAAGCATTTTATTTTTTGGTTATTAACAAAAACCTCATTGGCTCGTGGATGCTCGTATTGTTGTGTAACCATCATCTAACGTACATCCGTTTATTCTTACTGCAACGTTAATGTTTCTTTATAGTTATACTTCAGTTTTTAGTTCGTCCAGGCTATTACAATAAATCTAAGGACCAGTTTTGATTGTTCAAGCCATTGTTGCTTAAAATCTTTGGTTGCAACTTGGAAAAGAAGCGAAATTTAAATTCGATGGTGGTGAATTTCAAAACCCTCCCACGCATTTGCCCTGACCCCTACAACCCCCAAACCAACAAAAGGACCATGCATCCGTGTGCAAAAGTTCGGTTTCGTAGGCATTCTCAATTTTGCGCTAGCCACGAGCAATGAGTATGTGGGATTTAACATGGGGCCAGCGTTACTATAGTCACTAACTAGCTAGCAGTAAGATAAAAACAACGTTATTGACACATCTTTCTCTCTATGAATGGTGGACACTCATCTTTTAACTTTTATTTTTTCTTTATCCCCGCACCTGTCCCTTACATTTACGACAATTTGAAAGATTTCTGTCGCATTGGGATTTATCCTCAACATGCCAAAATGTGTCTGTTAACTGTAAGCTTAGTAAATCCACCTAAAAAAATGGTTTAAAGGGTTTAACGAGTGTTAACCACTCCTGGTCATGTGCCCGAAGCCCTAAGGCCCTATCCGCCTTTTTATCATTAACAATCATTTTTTTTTAACAATTAGATGTCTACAATGGGATGATCTACTGTTATTAGATGAAAGACACATAAACACACAAACGAAGTAAGATTATCGAGATTCCCACTACGTGACTAGAAAATAAAATGACTTCATCAGGACTGTGCATCTATATGGAAAAGACAGTTCGCGTTATTACTTATAGAGACAAATCAGTTTGAAAGAAAACAAACAAACAAACGAACGAAACTGGTAAAAGGGGCAGCCAAGTTCCGAATGGTTAGGCCCTTCAATGGAGTGATATCAACACACCAAAACATTCGCCATCTTAATCGCACTTCTTAATGGTTCGAAGGTTAAATGAAAACTTGAACATTGCTACCAAAAGTAGCAATGTTCTAGTTTTCATTTAACCTTCGAACTATTAAGAAGTGCGATTAACTTGGCGAATGTTTTGGTGTGTTGATATCACTCCTTTAAAGGGCCGAACCATTCGGAACTCTGCGGCCCTTTTTACCAGTTTTGGTTTTTGATATGATTTGTATAACTGTATGGCTAATTTTAGGTATGCCAAAAAAAATGAAAAAATGATACAAAAGAAGTGATACCACAAACAAAACGCATTTGGGTGAAGGTGGATGAACCCGCCATGTTTCAGCCAATTCAAGTATTGATATCAAAATATAAATGGCTGCTATCAAGTTTTCTACGTAGGGTGCTAGGCCTAATTCAGGCTCTGACCGAAAAGTGTTCCCCCTCGAAAGCAGTGAAACCAACCCTGCCAACGAACAACCGAGCTAATCCAACTGTTAGACGTTGTATGAAAAACTTGATGGTTACTACTGATAGTAGCAATGGTCAGGTTTTTCATTTAATCTTTCATCTAATATTCGGTGGGATTAGCTTGGTGGTTGGTTGTTGGCAGGGGTGATATCACTACTTTCTAAAGGGAACACTTTTCGGACAGTAGACTACATGGTTAGACTTCGTGCACCATGTAGAAGGATTGGTGACAGCCATTTTTTTTCTGACATCACTACTTGTTTTGGCTGAAACTTGGTGGTTCTTTCACCCAAGTGAGTTTTGTTTGTGATAATTAAAACCCGTTGGATGTCCGTCGAACCGAAATTCCATCAGTGTACTCATGCGACCATTATGAAATTTGTCAGGTTGGTTTTCGTATGTTAGGTAACGGCCGTACCACAGTTTCCACCTTTTGAAATCTCAAGCACGGACTTAGTCAAGTTCAACTTAATTTGAAGTTTGAACTTAAGCAGAGGCGGTACCACTGCTGCACAAACGAAGGGCGACTTAGCTAAGTCGGTCTTCCAAAGCAAGGCTCGTGGTTTATCGAGCAATCACTCAATGAATATCGCGCTACCGATTAACGAACTCCTCTTGGAATACGATATCAGCGCATGCTCCGTCAATGCCAAACTACGTGCGTTTGTTTAGTAACGAGTCATGAACGAGTTATTCGAACCTCGAAAAGCAACACAAACATATTGTCGAATTCAAACAAACAAATTGGACCATGTTAACGACGAAACAATACAATAACATAACAACATAATAACATACATGAAATAAAGCCCAAAATATTTACGTAAATAAACATTGTCACTACTATTAGCAGGCAAAACCACGACAAAGCCAGGTTAGCGTTCGTAAGGTCGGATCAGAACCGTATGCAACTATACGGGGAGGGACAAGTAAAAACAAGCATGTTGTAACTTGAGGAATACATTACACGTACGAGTTGTGTTGATGCCTGCATGCATGTTTGCAATTTTTTCGTCCCTCCCTTTTGCCCCCGGCCCCCCCCCGGTGATGTTTCATATGGTTCTGACCCGCCCTTTACTTACCCTAGCCAGCTTACTCAGATAAAGAAGGGTTTTTTCACCCTCTTTATCCATGCATTTTTACTTTACCTTTTGTCATTTTATAATGGTCTCGAGTTGAGACTGAAACATCATGACATTGTTTATTATAGTCGATTAGCTCTTATGCGAACGGTTTGTCTTTCTGTGTGTCTGTCTGTCTGTCTGTCTGTGTGTTCGCGCTATAGCGTTTTAACGAATTATCGAATGTCTATCAAATTTTGCACACAGATTCTATAGCACATTTCTAGGTCTAAGTTCGAAAATAGTTCGATTCCGCCGGGGAAATCGTACACTAGAAATAATCAAAGATATTTGTTCGCAGCAAACGTGCGAGGTTCGTTATTTTTTCTTCACCTGACTGACGTCATCCATCCACGACCAATTACAGGGAACTATGTAGCCTTCGTCAGCGGCTGATGTCACCACCAACCGACCAATGACTGGCAAATTATTGCACAGATCACTGACGTAGGCATGCTGCTCCACTGACTGATCTCAGTCGTACGAACTGGATAACAAGCTTGTATAGTCATGTCGGCATCCGAAATTAGCGTAGACTTAGGCTACTTGTTTCGACAATCGTTCATGACTTTAATGCTTAGTAATTTTTTTTTTTTGGAGGGGGAAGAAGAAATATTTAAAACAACTTCTACTGTATGACATTTTTGTTGTTGTCAGGAGAGGGGAGGAGGAGGGTGCAAATTCATTAAACTACTTTTGGGCAATGACTGTGCTATCTAGATATTTCATCCTTATTATTCATCCTGAATATTTTTAATGTTGATTCAGTTCACTAGTGTTCTAATTAAACTTACAGTTTAAAATCAAACCGATTGAAGAATCGTAGAGGGCTCGTCTTTAATTGAGAGGTGCACGCTGCCATGGCATCCGACGCAGTTGATCAAAACATGTATGGGGGGATTGGGGGGGATTGAGGCAAAAAAGCTAGAAATGCAAGCGACCACTGGTTTTACGGTTGCATACGCGTCGTGGAACCACGGCCAAGAAATTATTTGTGTGTTAGGATTGTATTCTTAGGAGGGGTAATTATTCACACGTCTTAGACAATTAGTAGCCATACCGATCGCTGTATTCGCAAGAGAAAACAAATCGACTCTCACTATAATTGTTTTAAACAAGTTTATTTATGTGCACTTTTCTGGCTTTATTTCATGTTATGATCTTTATGTGCGCTTTAAAATTTTTTTCTAAATACAAAACAAGACCCATGCAACAAAGTAGGGGAGATAGTCTAAGCGAAGGAAGAGCTCCAGATAAGCGGAGAATGTGACGGATAGTTTACTATTAATTTATGACGTACGCGCTGAATTTATCTATGGATAATACAACAGTCAAGCTGTAGGACACAGGATTTGTATCGGCACAATTTCCTTGTTACATATAAATAATAATAAATAAATTTTATTTTGCTCGTAGGGCGAAAGGGAAGTGCAAGGGATCGCCTATCGAACCGCTGACAGCAGACCCAAGGAAAAAGAAGAAGAAGATGGTACAGGGAACTGGAAAATTATGGGTTCCAAATAGAATGTTCAGGGCGACGAAGGAACGGGCGTAGGGCGGAAGTGGCTAAGCACTTTTTGAAGGAGACAAGCGATGGGGCTAAAACAGTTTCATTGTTGAGAGAGTTCCAAATAGGAACCACTCTAAGAGCGAAGGACGACCTCCGGGAATTTAAATGAAAACGGGGAAGAACAAGTTTGTAACAGTTACCACGAGTCCTGGAGTTCGGGCTAAAATCAAAAAGTGGGAGTTCGATTGGTAACATGGAGTTTATAATCTTATAGCTTAAGATCAGATCGGCCCTCAAGCGTCTGCATTCGAGGGTTTCAAGGTTTAGAAGATGGAGTCGTTGATTGTAAGGAAGAGGACGCATGCCTGGCAACGATTTGGTGTGTTTCCTTTGAACAGATTCAATCTGGTCAATGTCAGCAAGGAGATTTGGCGACCAGACCTGACTTGCATACTCAACGAGAGGTCGGACGAAGACCTTGAAAGCCCAAAGACCAGTATTACGATTTCCAGAATTAAAACAGCGACGCACCATGGCTGATCGACGGTTTGCTGCAGCAGCAATGGAAACACAATGCGTAGTAAATTTAAGGTCATGTTGAAACCAGACGCCAAGATCGCGGATGCAATCAACAGTTTCTGTAAGAGGGGAGTCATCTAAAAAGTAATGTAGGCGGTTTGGAGTTTTGCCAATGGGAAAACAGTGGCATTTGTCAAATGAAAGAGGGAGCTGCCATTTCAATGACCAAGAGAGGACTGAGTTTATACAGGATTGGAGGTAAGATGCATCAGCTGGTGTGACGAATGGGGAGTGAAGTTTGAGGTCATCTGCGTGTTTTTCTTGGGAAACAGTACTTTCATGAATGGTCAGATCATTAAGAAAAATGATGAATAGGAGTGGCCCCAATACGGAGCCCTGAGGCACACCACTGATTAAGTTTCTAGGTGAGGAAAATTCCCCCTCAACTATGACGCGCTGAGTACGCCCAACCAAGAATGCAGAGATCCAAGACAGCAAACGTCCTTGGAAACCGATTGAGTAAAGTTTAGATAATAATTTTGAATGGATGACAGATTCAAAAGCTTTTTTAAAGTAGAAAAGTTAGACGTGAGTGGGAATTCCGAGATCAAGTGCCTCGGACCATTTGTCAACGGCCAAAAGCAGTTGATGTACCGCCGATCGACCAGGCAAAAAACCGTACTGGCCAGGATGAATGAGGTGCGAAGCATTTATATGAAACATCATAGTGTCCCGAATCATGGATTCCATAAATTTTGCAAGGAAACACAGTAAGGGATATTGGTCGGTAATTTTTGGGATCAGAAGCGTTACCCTTTTTAAATATAGGGACAACAGATGCAGTAGACCAGAGGTGTGGAAGAACACCTGTGGAGCAGGAAAGTGAAAAAATGATGTGAAGGGCTGGTGCAATTTGGTCGCCAATTTTTTGGTAAAAGAAAGAGGAAAAACCCGCTGGGTCGACGGAGTGACAGGCTTTTAGCCTACGAAGAGCTGCACAGATGTCCACCAATTGAAAGACAACATCGGTACAGACCGCTGGTGCCTGCAAGGTGTTGGAGGCAATTGGTGAAGGCGTTGAGCCATCATCCAAAATACCATGACTGGAAAACTGATTGTTGAACGTTTCAGCTTTATCGACAGGAGAAGTAAGTATATTTCCAAGTATTGTGAGAGGTGAAAGAGTACGAGGAGACTTTGATTTAAGGTGATAAAAACGAAAAAGAGAAGAATGGTTGGCTGTACCAAGGACCTGTTTTTCCTGCTCGATGGCAAGGTTCCTAACACAGCAAGAGTAGGATTTTTGAAGGGATGAAAATGTCTGGCGGTTGGAATCAGTCCTGTTTACACGCTGACGCTGCCACGCAGCAAGTTTTTTGTTCGAAGACGAGAAAGCTCCTTGGAGTGTACCCCTCGTTGGACCAAACGACGGGAGGACATGCGTGTGCAAAGGTCGGTGCAGTTGTGCAGAATAGACAAGAAATGGTTCCAAGCGTGGTTTACATCAGTTAGGTTACTAAGTTCAGAAATCCAATCAACACGGTTCAGAGTTTCACGCAACCTGTTGAAGTCAGTTAGTTTTGTGTGGCGTTCGACCTTGAGAGAGACGCCATGATGTAGCTTGAAAGCAACCATATTATGGTCACTAGTACCAAGTGGCTCGACAACATCGACATCGTAAACGACCCTTTCATCATCGGTGAGGATAACATCAAGGATATTTTGACCACGAGTAGGCTGCGTGACCAATTGAGCAAAACCACAGTCAGATATGTCATCCAGGAAGGTATTGTGAATATAATCAGTGGAGGAAAAAGTATTCCAGTTGGCGGTTGGAAGACTAAGGTCACCAAGGACAATATTTGAACAATCCTGGACCAGTGCAGACTTAATGTAAGTAGCAGTCTTGGAAAGTGCAACAACATCATGACCATGTGGAATATATGACAGAATGAAGTTTAATTTAGATTTGAGGATCTTCACAGCAAATGATTCAACATCGTCTGCAGAGCTGCACAAAAAGAGACAAATATCCTTACGGTAAATTAGAGCAGTTCCAGCCGCATGGGAGCCACGATTCCGGCGAATGATATCAAAGGGACGACCATTAAGTATTAAAGCATCTTGAATTGTGTTAATAAGCTAAGTCTCGGTATGAGAAAGGCTGAACAATCTTCCTTGTGTGGGTCCGTTTTTTAAGTCCTTATATAGAGCGCTTGGCTTCCGTAGTCCTCTAGGTTCTATTAATAAACTCAAACTTAATTTTATACCCACTGCACAACTACGGAATAGTTTAAACTATGGAATAGTTCCACTCAGGGACATGCACATGGCACCCGAGAGGGCAGGGGCAACTTGTGTTTTACTGAGGACCTATTTTTTTCAGTGTTTTAACCTCTTTTTAACCCGCTTGGGGGGGGGGGGGGGGGGGGGGGGGGGGGGGGGGGGGGGGGGCCTCTTTGCATCACTTTATTAGCCGTTCTTACCCTTTCTTGTTTATTTTTTTTTGTGGCTCTCTTACACCACCGCTCCAACGAATGTCGGCGATTTTTTTTTCAAAATGAGTGCAGGGGCTAGAGCCCCCCTTTCCCCTCCCCGCTGTGTATACGCCCCTGATCCATTTGCTCCAGACGTTCGTCCAGCGAAAATGCGTCCATCGGAAACAATCGCTTGCTCAAGTCTACCGCAGACGTGACTTAACGTTGTACTTGAATCTGAGCGATGCTCGAGTCTCAAGTCGGTGCCTGGGAGTAACAATGGAGGCAAACATGTGCTCAAGTTTGTGCTTAAGCAATGGATTTCAAGTCCGTGCTTCAGCAAACAAATATCCTCAACTGTGGTACCAAACCCTTGCTCAAGATGTGACCCCTACTTAAGCTCAGACTTAAGGTTGGGAAAGAAGCAACTGTGGTACGGCCGTAAGTATCGTACAGTTTTTATTCTGCGATTAGCCGTATTCATTTCCATTTTTACTGCATTTGATTTCAGAACTGCGATCGCAAGTAAATCATTGATATGAAACGGTCATAGTTTACCACGGGGTAGACTGGCAGTTCCCTCTCTAATCCAGTTTTACTATTGTATTTGGACTAATGCGAATGAAAAGGCGACATATAGATCATATACGAAGATGTAGCGGCTGGCCCTAATATCTATACATCCACCCAAAACCAAAACTGGTACAAGAGAAGCCGCTAAGTTTCCAAAAAGGGTCGGCCTTTGAAGGTGGTGATATTTTCCAACTAGGGAAAAGGCCGAGGTTAGGCCAATAAGCCAAGTTAATCACACTTCGAAAGTTAAATGAAAACTAGAACATTGCTGCTCACCGAATTATTCGGTGTGCCTAACTTGGCTAATAGGATTAACCTTGGCGGCTTTTCACTGGTTCAGTTGTATCCCTACCTTCAAAGGCAAATCCTTTTTGGAAATTTGGCAGCTTCTCTTATACCAGTTTTGGTTTTGGGCGGATATCACAACTTTCATACGACTGTGAACGTACAAAAGGTCACATAGTTTTATCTTCACCTTTAACTTTTTTTCTGGAGAAAGTTTATGTCTAGAAATTTTCACGTTGATAATTTTCACATTTACCATTGCCCAATTAGCCGTTACATCAGCCAAATTGACACTGTTTGGATTATTGCATGTTCGTGCTTCAAATGCTTAAGTTTCTTCAGTCCCATTTTTACACCTACTGGCTAACAAAGGCTGATTTTCGTAAGCTTCGCTCACTCAATCAGCGCATCCATTTAACTTGCTCCTCTGGAGGTTAAAGTTAATCTATGAAACGAAGCTAGAATTGGTCACTCAATCAGCACATTCCAGTTCAGTTGTTTTGTTTATCCCTGCACCTTGCTCTTATGCTTTCCATGATTTGCAATGTTTTCTCCTGCATTAGAATTTATCCTTGACATGATAAGATATGAATTTAGTTGCTTACAGACTGTTAATAAATACATGTAAATTAGGACTGTGAACGCACAAAAGGTCACATCGTATTATTTTCATATCTACCTACCATTTTTCTTGAGGAATTCTAAGTTTATAAATTTTCACATTGATCATTTTCACATTTACCATTCTGCAATTAGCCGTTACATCAGTCATTTTGCCAATTTTTTCGTTTACTTTCACCGTTGACATTTCGTCATGCAGAAATCTCTGAAGACCACTGTTACAAAGCATTTTTTTTTTTGGGGGGGGGGCGGGGGGGGGGATTACTACATATACTAGTTGTGCCCCGATTCCTGAACGCGTGAACAAAAAAGTTTACTTGGGAGCATGAAATGAAAATAGCCGCCGAACCCTCCCCCCTTCTTGTCCCCCTCCCCCCTCCCCTCATTCCGCATTGTGGTCAGATACCCACCTGCACCCCCCCTGGTACACTCTGTCCCGTCCCGCACCCCTTGCCCCACTCCCCCATTGTGTTGTTTGAATGTCTACCCCCACTCCTACTCCCCTCTTTTTATTCCCTGGTGGTTTGTTTTCTTAAGGAAGAAATAACTTTTTCAGTGGAGGGTAACACAGTGTGGCTGAATTGCCCGTCGATAATAAGCGCGAAAAGCCCGCTATACCAATCGTGCATGCAGTGATTGTTACTCAACCAACTTTGAAACTTTTTAACTCGGGTATAATAGTCATCATTATTGAAGCAATATTGTGTTTGTTTCTAATTGTTACAACGCATTTCCCATCTCATTGTCGGCCGCGCGCCTTTTTTCTTATTTGTTTATTTATTTATCCTACAGGAGTTTACACGTCCTGGAAGCCACTCACTCCATCTAAAGTGCTAAAAACTAAGAATGAACCCTCTTGTTGATTGTTCCAGGGCTGAAACTAATTAACACTGGCGATAGCCAGTGTTAGTAAGGGTCGACATAGGATCACTGTGTTAAACTCTCAACTTTGAGAGCTTATAACTCCGTCAAAAGTAAACATCTTTAAACCAAATTTGGAATCTAGCCTTGACTAGTTAAAGCCTGTTTGCAGTCCAAAAATTGTGAAATTCGGTCGAGCCAAACCCGAGATACAGAGAGGGGCCAAATAGACAACTTCTTGTTCTGCTTCTTGTTGTTGTTGTTGTTCTGGGGATAGTTTCGTCTGTCCTCTCTACAGGTCAAACCATTTGTCCTATAAAGCTGGTTCTTAGCTCATTTTATAGGTATTGCTCTGTAGATGTGCCCTTTCCATAAGGCCTTTTCTAATTGGTCAAGTGGTTCAGGGGTTACGGAGCTCTAAATGACCAGATTGATTGTTTTACATTGTTTTAAACATTGTTATTGTGCAACAATGCCAATTAGCAAACTCCAACTGCAAGACGTAGACTGAAGATTAAAGAATTTGTTTCCATTATAAAACTGGCGATAGCCAGCGTTAGTAAGGGTCAGCCTAGGGTCTCTGTGTTAAACTCTCAACTTTGACCGTCAACTGCACTGTTTTACAATTTAGCTGCAATTCTAAAAGTAACACGAATTAATAAACAAAAACGGACCGTTAAATGTTTACAGTAAGGGTCTAAAAGTCAAAACATAGAAGGAACACGGACAAGCTTT
>JAHWFP010263351.1:0-53316 GCA_023313725.1 Lithobius niger | reverse complement strand
AACTGATTTGTCTCTATAAGTAATAATGCGAACTGTCTTTTCCACACAGATGCACAGTCCTGATGAAGTCATGTTATTTTCTAGTCACGTAGTGGGAATATCGATAATCTTACTTCGTTTGTGTGTTTATGTGTCTTTCATCTAATAACAGTAGATCATCCCATTGTAGACATCCGATTGTTAAAAAAAAATGATTGTTAATGATAAAAAGGCGGATAGGGCCTTAGGGCTTTGGGCACATGACCAGGAGTGGTTAACGCTCGTTAAACCCTTTAAACCATTTTTTAGGTGGTTTTACTAAGCTTACAGTTAACAGACACATTTTGGCATGTAGAGGTTAAATCCCAATGCGACAGAAATCTTTCAAATTGTCGTAAATGTAAGGGGCAGGTGCGGGGATAAAGAAAAAATAAAAGGTAAAAGATGAGTGTCCACCATTCATAGAGAGAAAGATGTGTCAATAACGTTGTTTTTATGTTACTGTCTAGCTAGTTAGTGACTATAGTAACGCTGGCCCCATGTTAAATCCCACATACTCATTGCTCGTGGCTAGCGCAAAATTGAGAAGGCCTACGAAGCTGAACTTTTGCACACGTATGCATTGTCCTTTTGATGGTTGGGGGGTTGTAGGGGTCAGGGCAAATGCGTGGGAGGGTTTTGAAATTCGCCACCATCGAATTTAAATTTCGCTTCTTTTCCAAGTTGCAACCAAAGATTTTAAGCAACAATGGCTTGAACAATCAAGACTGGTCCTTAGATTTATTGTAAAAGCCTGGACGAACTAAAAACTGAAGTATAACGAAGGACAAAATAAAGAAACATTAACGTTGCAGTGGTTTGCGTAAGAATAAACGGATGTACGTTAGATGATGGTTACACAACAATACGAGCATCCACGAGCCATTTTGTTAATAACCAAAAAATAAAATGCTTCGCATTCTGCTGTTTTAGTAACAGTGACCTTCGGCGGTTTCTGCATGATTAAATGTGAACGAAATCTTGGAAAATTAAGGGGAAGGTGCAGGGATAAACAAAACAATTGAAGGGGATGCGCTGAATGAGTGAGCGAAGCGAAAAAATCAGCGATTGTCAGCCAGTGTATGAAAAAATGGGATTGAAGCAACTTAAGCAGACGGTGTAACCTTATGTACGCTCACAGTCCTATGAAAGATGTGATATCCACCCAAAACTGGTAGAAAAATCCGCCAAGTTTCCAAAAACGGTCGGCCTTTGAAGGTAGTGATATCATTCCACCAGGGAAAGGCCGCCAAGGTCAATCCTATTAGCCAAGTTAATCGCACTCAATAATACTTTGGACGTTAAACGAAAACTTGAAGATTGCTACAGCGAGTAGCAATCTTCAAGTTTTCATTTAACTTTCGAACTATTAGTCGGTTCGATTAACTTGGCTAATAGGATTGACCTTGGCGCCCTTTTCCTGGTGGAATGATATCACTACCTTCAAAGGCCGACCGTTTTTGGAATTTTGGCGGGATTTTCTACCAGTTTTGGTTTTGGGTGGATTACAACTGTCTGCACAGGTAATGATTCAAACTGTGTTTTCAACAAAGATGCACAGTACTGGTGACGTCATGTTTCATTCACAATATTTTCATGCAAACGGTAAATCACAACAATGCTTTATTAAATAAACCGCCATATAATGGGGGCTGTCCTAGTTTTTATAATGAACACTTCATGAGTAAAACGACTTTTAACAATTTTTCTTTTGTTTTTGGTTGCAGGTGCGAGAACGGAGAACCAATAAAACGAAGACCACTACCAACGCCACCACGACACCACCAACACCAACACCAACCAAAACGGACGGGGTAGGAAGAACGTCTTGCACACCGATCATGATATTTCTAAGACTACTGTCATGTAACTATTGTGTGTAACAGTTTTACAAATGAATAAAAAGAAAAGTAGGAAACCACTTCACACGTTTTTCATCATTATCCTTCCTACTTGTACAATTATAATGAAAAAAAAATACTTCCAGACAAAAAAAGGTAGAGGTGACGATTGGACCGTGGGATTCTTTGTATTCACAGGCCTGTGAAAGTTGTGATATCCACCCAAAACCAAAACTGGTATTCGAGAAGCCACCAAGTTTCCAAAAAAGTTCGGCCTTTGAAAGTAGTGATATCATTCAACCAGGGAGTGGCCGCCAAGGTTAATCCTATTAGCCAATTAATCGTACCGAATAATACTTTGGACGTTAAATGTAAACTTGAAGATTGCTACCGCTAGTAGCAGTCTTCTAGTTTTCATTTAACTTTAGAACTATTAATAGGTAACTTGGCTAATAGGATTACCCTTGGCGGTCTTTCCCTGGTTGAATGATATCACTACTTTCAAAGGACGAACCTTTTTGGAAACTTGGCGGTTTCTCGTATACCAGTTTTGGATTTGAGTGGATTTCTAAGACTACATGTAACCACCGTGTGTAACAGTTTTACAAATGAATAAAAAGGATAGTAGGAAACCACTTCACGTTTTTCATTATTATACTTGCTACTCGTACAATTTTAACGAAAAAAAAATACTCCAATTTCAAATGCTCATAGGAAAAGAATAGAGTTTGGTTTTCAAGCAGTTTCTACTGCAATGAACATAAAATTATTTTTGGAGCGAAGCTCCGCTATGATTACACTCCAATGTAACCTTAGACCACGCATCATGCGAAACCACAAGCAGGGCCGTAGCGAAGGGTACTTGGTTGGGGGGGGGGGGGGAGTGACTCTCATTTTGCCAACTCATCTTATGATTTTGCCAACTGATTTAAAGAATGCCAGTAGTGCTGCCAGTAAAGCACTTTTGAGGGGGTCCGCTGAGATCAGCTAGGGGGTCGGTTGCATCGCTGTAAGCTCCCCCAGCTGGGTTCGAGGCTGAAGCATTTTATGCTAATTTATTGCCTTATTCTAGCCTCCAATGAAACACTGAAGCAACAAATTGTCAAACAAATTTTGGTGATTTTTTTAATTCATTTTTTAGGATGGTAGGTTTCGTACAAATTTTATTGTGACTAAATCAGGTTTTTTTTAGATTTTTTTTCCAAATTGAATTAAACCGAGTTCAGTTTAAAAATATATAAACAGGCCAGCTGGCCATTGACGATTTAGGGTTGACTCAATTGTACATTATGGACTTTTAGGCTATAATGAATGACGTCGACTCCTGTGTGCAAGCATAGATAGGTAGCAGGTCAGGGGCAGAAATTTTTTTTAATGTACTATCAAAATGTGAAGAGTAATGAAATCTTTTTCTCAGTTGTATCCCAAACAACGATAGGCCTAGAGGTATCATTGTAAAAAAAACTTTCACATTTTTAAAACAAAACATGCTCTAGTTTTTAAATATTGGAGCATCGAAAGACGAAAGATATGGCGAAACTTTTTACCTCAGGTTTGTCCAAAACAACTTGAGGTATTATTGGAGAAGAGCTTCACATTTGAAATCAACATGCTCCAATTTAATTTTTTTCCATTGATTCAGGGGATGTTGGGGACCGGTCATTATTTATGGCTGTCGGGGTGGGGTGGGAAATGAAAATGTGACCATTAAATTTTTGATGACTCCCCCTTCAAGACCTGAAAAAAACCTTGATTTCCCTCCACCCTAAGGTCCAAAAATTATGTGACTGACCCCGAAAAAATATTTTACACCCATCCTTTGTCGAGATTCCTACAAAAGTGTGATGAACACACTGCTTGTATGACCATATCCTAACATAGTCATCACCTGAAATGCAGAAGACGCCAAGAAATCAGGTGCCAAGGCTTTTCTATAAAGTTTTTTGTAAAAACTGTACTTCCAGCAATAGTATTAATAGTTTCAAAACCTTGTAAACAGCATGGGGGTCTGGGGGGCTTGCACGGAGGTAAGTACAGCAAACCGGAAGTGAACAGCGTGGCGGCTAGAGAAGAAAAGGTAAGAGCCGCTGCTCCGCCTCGACTTTATATACGATGGAGGCTGCGCAGTGGAGATGCGCAGTAGCTAAACGAACCGGAAGAACTCGTTTTATCTCTAGTAGAATCAGCATTAGAGAAGGAGAATGCTAATAAATTGGGTAATGTATTTTTCACGGCAAGAAGAAAGTCATTTTTGGACCGAGTCAAAATTTCCAAAAATGGCTCAGCTTCTGGGGGGGACTGCGCAGCCTCCATCGTATATAAAGTCGAGGCGGAGCAGCGGCTCTCACCTTTTCCTCTCTAGCCGCCACGCTGTTCACTTCCGGATTGCTGTCTTAGAACTGCCATCGATGCCACGAGCAAAGGGGACGCCGAGGGTATTCCCCCTTCCTCGCTTATCCGCTTCCCCTGTTCCTCCATCCTTCAAGAATGCTGAGGTTCTCAAAATTACTACCGAACAGGATATGTTGGAGCCTCCGCCTCCCAATCCGCTGCTGTCGGATTCCCGTGTGGCCAACGGCCGCCAGCGTCGGATCTTCGATCCTTATCCTCCGAACTTGCTCGTACTAAGGAGCGGTACGCGCGTTTAAAACTACAGGTCAAGGTACGAAAGACGGCGGCCAAGCTCACCTCGTCCGCATCCGCCCTACCGTTGGACCTCTCCTCCCGGTCCTCTAATGCCTCTAAGCGGACCAATGAGCCGCTCACCCCTTCCCAGGTTCACTCCCAGATGGACTCATCCATACGTACCTTCAAACGAAAAGAACCGGACTACACATCCGCTTGGTTAGCCTCTCTCCCCAAGCGCCATTGCTCCTCGGCATCCACTGGTTCGTCATCCGCCGATCCGCTGCCTCGTTCTCCGCCACCACCACCGCCACCTCCGTCCTTTTCGCCTCCAGATATTTAGGATCCATACTATTCGCCGGACCTTTCGGACTTTGGCTTACCTGAGCCTCCGTTTCCTAACGACCCGGATCCTTCTGAGATCCTACTTCTAGACTTACTGAAGACAGTGGAGGAAATTATCCCGGACTGTTTCTTGTGCAAGCCCTCCACATC
Source organism: Lithobius niger (assembly GCA_023313725.1). NCBI lineage: Eukaryota > Metazoa > Arthropoda > Chilopoda > Lithobiomorpha > Lithobiidae > Lithobius > Lithobius niger. The sequence continues at coordinate 48,337 of JAHWFP010263351.1, read as the reverse complement.
CGCACCAGATACAGTCAAGAACAAGAGCCTGGCCACAGGATATGGCTATGACCTCTGAAACCAGCCGTCACTACAACCGCCTCTCCTTGGACAATCCACAACGTTGCTCACCACCCTCCTTCGGAACGGGGGTATCCTTTTAGGGAACGGATCTCCTCTAGAATTGGACAAAGATCATCCTCCACCACGTCCGGGCCAAGAAAATTATTTCTTTCGACCCATAGGGGATGGTACCGGCAATTCTCGCAACTTTGATACTTATCCGCAGTCGGAGTTTTGTTACAGCCGATACGAAGTTGGATTTCGGCTCCTCTCTCTACCTTCCTCGGCGGGCCGCGGTCCCGGTTTTCGTTCTCCGTGATAACGACCGGATCCTCCGTCTCGGCCTTCTGGCCGCTTCACAGGCGGATGTCCTCAGTACAGCCGCTAACGCAATGTGCGAACGTCTTTATACGAATTCACCTGAGGATACTCGTCAGCTTACCTTCCTCATTAATCAAGTTTTCCGCAAGAGTTGTTTTGCCATCTACCATGCCATGAACTGGTTTACCAGGGCCCTTTTCAACTCCACCTTGCTGCTTCGAGAAGTCACGCTCAACACCGCCCCTAACCTCCATGCGTCTACCTGCCATCTTCTCCGTAACCAGCCAATCCACGAGACATAGTGCCTCTTCAGGGCCTTATCCAGAAAGTAGCTCCGCACCTAGATATATCTCGTAAGCCACGTTTCGTCAAGTCAAGGGGATCCAGACGCCCTCCTTCGAATCAGCCAAAGGCAGACCCGCCTTCCGAATCGTCTCTTGGTGTTAGGCCTACTGAACGTCCACCCCTTCTGCTCCTCGAGCCGCTTCGCCCTTTCCGTACAAAACCCAGGGCCGCGGACGAGGACGCTCCCTGGGTCGGTCATCCTCTGACTGCGGACGATACTCCAGACACAGGAACCACATCTCCTATTGACACTGCTCCACCCCTACAAGCCGTAGGGGGTCGACTCCGTTTCTACGCCAAAGCCTGGCATGCACTTACCACGGATTCTGTGCTTCGATCAATTGTAACCAATGGCTTCAAACCGAAGTTCCTCGTTTCCCCTCCGGTGGACGATCCTCCGTGGGATCGGCAGTCTCGTCCCTCATGCCCTTTATGTTTAGAAATGAAGTCTCATAACCGCAAAAACGCTATCCGCGTTGTTCCTCCTCCGTTCTCTCCGAGATTTTACAGCGATATATTCCTCTGCGACAAGAAGAACGGCGAAACTCGCCTAATTTTCAATCTCAAGCCTCTCAATCGGTTCGTTGACAATCCGCATTTCCAAATGGAAACTGTATCCTCTATCAGCGAGTCCCTCTGGATAAACGATTGGACAGTGTCCCTGGATCTAGTCGATGCCTACCTACACATCCCTTTACATGCTGCTGTCCGCCACCTATTTCGTTTCGTCCTCAACAACACAGTTTACGAATACCATTGTCTGCCGTTCGGGCTCAATGCGGCCCCACGGATTTTTACCTGCGTCCTCTGTCCGGTCCTGGCGTGTCTCCACCAACAAGAGATTTACATCCACGCCTTTCTCGACGACTGCCTTCTTCCTCACCAGACCTCTCACGGGTTAATACAGCACTTACACGCCGCCGTGTCACTTTTTCATCAACTGGACTTCGGTATCAATATCCCCAAATCCCGACTCTTACCAGCTCAACGTTTTGTCTTCCTAGGAGTGTCCTTAGACCTCCTCCGGGGAACAGTCGCCCCGTCACCGGACCGGATCCATTCCCACCTGCTAACCTCTCAACAATTTCTACAACAACCGCAACACACCTTCCAGGACCTTGCGTCCACTGTAGGGACAATCGACTCGTTCGCGGATCTCGTCCCCTATGCCAGGTGGATGGCCCGTCCTCTCCATCACTATCGTTTGACACAATGAGGGGGTGACTCGAGCCTTGCTCTCCAGATGCCTCCTCAGGCCCGGGACCCGTCCTTTCCAATGGAGACCTTCCTTTGGTGGATGGACGTTCAGAACTTAACTGCATCCGTTCCCATACTCGAGCCCTCCCCCGACCTCCATCTCTTCACGGACGCTTCTCGTCTTGGATGGGGAGCGCACGTAGGCAACCTCACAGCCTCCGGTCTGTGGCCTGCGGACACCACCGAACATATCAACCACCTAGAACTTCGTGCAGACCATCTCGGCCTCCGCCAGTTTCAAGGTTTCCTATCCTTCAAAACTGTCCAGGTTCATATCGACAACACGACGGCAGAAGCATTCCTTCGCAAAGACGGTGGGACTCGTTCTCACACCCTCCACCACATCACCTCCGAGATTTTCCAGTTCTGCATCCTATCCCGCATCCGACTGCTGCCGCTCCACGTTCCGGGACCCTTGAACGTCATAGCTGACTCCCTCTCTCGCAAGAAGCCTCCAATCAGCGAGTGGGCACTTACCTGTCCGTGTGCCATGCCCTTTTCCAGTTATGGCATCAAAAAATGGTGGATCAATTTGCCACAAGGTTCAACAACAAACTTCCGCTGTTTGTCAGATCTCTACCGGACCCACGGGCCTGGGCAGTGGACGCCCTCACTCTGGACTGGAACCATCTTCACGCTTATGCCTTCCCTCCACCTCGTCTCTTGTCACTAGTCCTCCTCAAAGTCGCTAACTGCTCCGGCCGGCTTCTCTTGATCGCCATCCGAACCTATCCTCGCTTCAGCTTCACGGGTGGCTACTATCATCCGACTCCTCCGCTCAGTAGGCATTCTTGAAGACGAGGCCTCTTGCATTGCTTCCAGGACCGTGCGATCCTCCATTACGAAAGTTTATGACAGCCACTGGAAACGGTGGTTTCATTGGTGTATCCCACAGCAGGTCAATTCAGTCAATCCCCCTTTACACGACCTCCTCCGATTCCTAACCTCCTTATTTAAGGAAGGTTTACGAGGATCCACCATCCTGGTATACCGATCAGCATTGAATTGCTGTCTACAAGGCTGCAGGGATTACTGCCCTCCTCACGGATTATAAGATCTCCTCGCTAATCCACTCCTTTCAATTAGATCGTCCGCGGGTCCCCAAGTGATTCCCGGACTGGGACCTGTCCGTCGTCCTTACGGCTTTAATGGTTCCTCCGTATGAACCTTTAGCCTCTGCACGCCTCAATCACCTCACACGAGAGACTGTTTTCTTGGTTGCTCTAGCCACTTGTCTTCGCTGTAACGAATTACAGGCCCTATCCGCAAGGAAACGCGACTGCTTTTTTCTACCAGAATTTTGCGGTGTACTCTAACCCCTGCTTCTTCCTTTCGAGCAAAAACCCAGAAACCCACTGAACGCACGCATCCCTTCATCATTCCGTCGCTATCCTCCATCCTGGGATATGATCAAGAACGGACCTTGTGTCCTGTTCGTGCCATCCGCTTCTACCTGAAGGCGTCCTCTCCTATCCAACGAGACAGCACCCGGCTCTTCTTCAATTTACCAGTAAAGTTGGAACTACTTCCGCACGGATGATTGCTTCGTGGATTAAGACAGTTGTCCTCCAAGCCTACGAAGCTATTGACGTCAATTGCGTCACAGAGGATATCAAAGTCACGGCACACGAACTCCGTGCTATTTCTACATCTTGGGCGCATTTCAGCAATATTTCCATTACAGACATTATGGAATCCGCTTCTTGGCGCCATCCTACCGTTTTCACATCCCATTATCTCCGGGATATGTCACATCATGCCGACGGTTTGTACCGTTTTGGACCGTTTATTGCGGCTCACAGAGTACTCTGACCCTTGGACACACTGCCACTCAACTTTGTGTTACAGGGGCCGGTCGCTAGCTAAGGGGACTCCATTCAAATGGCGCCCACCGCCTTGACGAAGTCTATGGGAATGCTAATAAATTGTGTAATGTATTTTTTCACGGCAAGTAGAAACATCAAAATTCCTGGTTGCCCCGGTTAATTTTTGTTTATAATGCTTATTGAAAAAATACATTACCCGGCTTCCAGCCCTCCTCCCCTCTTGTTGCCATTTGGGCAGGATAGACGTGTCGAAAAGGTTAGAGCCGCTGCTCCACCTCGACTTTATATACGATGGAGGCTGCGCAGTGGAGATGCGCAGTAGCTAAGCCAATCGGAAGAACTCGTTTTATCTCTAGTAGAAACAGCATTACAGAAGGAGAATGCTAATAAATTGGGTAATGTATTTTTTAATAGGCAATAGAAACAAAAATTAACCAGGGCAACCTGGAATTTTGATGTTTTTTCCAGTTGGTCAGTGTCTTTTTGATCTCCCCCTTTTGACGGGAACTGAAAAATTTATGACCTTCCCCGTGAAAGGGTCCTCCGGCCTACCCGGCGATAAATAATTACCGGTTCCGTAGGGTAATTTTTGCCCTCATTTCGTGCCCTTTCGGTCACTTTTGTCCTTTAATATGGAATCTTATGAACTCTTAGCTTCAAGTTTTGGACCTTCGAAATTAACAAGTTTAACATTTTTAACAATTTTCATTTGAAAAATGTAGTTGTTTCTGCATTAATACAAATTCAAATTTAGTGGCGATAGGTTAACAGAAAAAGGACAACAGAAAATCAAACAGCTAATTCAATTTTTCCAATTCGGTTTTTGATTTTGCCAACTGTACCCAATTTTCATGAAGTACAGCTGTAGTTCACGTTACTGTTTTAACTAAAACCAAGGCACTGATTGACTAGCAGACGAACTAGTAAATCAAATAACTCTGCATTAATTTTTTAGATTTATTTGATATTACAACTTTAGATGGCGATAACTTAGCAGAAGTCCTTAATTTGTTTTATGCAGAGTTTGTTGACATTTCTGCTTTAACTAATAGACGTTTTAAATCCTGGCAGTGATGTTGTGTTTTGGTATATTAATATGCCAGTAATTTTCTGCCCTCCTAAAATACCAGTTACGAGTTGCTCCACGCTAAAACCCATTCTAAGCGGCACTGTCTAACAGAAAAAGAGCTGTAGAATTAAAATAGCAACTCAGTTTTTAGTTTTGCCAACTGTGTACGATTTTCGAGAAGTTAATTGTATCACGACTTCAAACTCGGTTGGTATACAGATTTGTGCATTTTTTTATTTTTATTTTCTACATTATCTGTGATACTTATAAGTTATGGTGGTGACAAGTCAATTTTCAATTTCGCCAACTACGCAAATTTTCGCGGATATTCTCTTCCCCCACCCCTTACAGGCTAGCTGTGCAGGGAAGCATCCAGAAATGATCAGGGGCAGCGTTTCAATTACTCCCAAGCTACATAGAAGTGTTGCGAAAACTGATGGAAAAAAATGTATTGTAAACTTTACTTTCAAACTGACGAAATGATAATAATAATTACCAGTACTCGTGGAAACTGGAATTTGCAGTGAAAATTTGTCCGATTTTGCCAACTCGACAACTCGAATTTGCCAACTGTAAGTGTTTCTTGGATGGTTGGGGGGGGGATATCCCCCCCCCACCCCCCTCAGTCGCTTCGGCCCTGTGTAAGGATCCATCACTGATCAATGTATGTTTGTTTTAATGCAGGTGACCAAGGAAAGCAAATTTCTTTCCGAAAATTAAATCTCGACCATTTCATGAACTTCTGGGATTTCAAAGCCTATCCGGATGGCAGTTTGTATCATATTGCAAGTCAGTGACAAAATAATTCAAGAATAACGTACGGCCGAGAACGTCACAGAAACATCAACTACCAAAAAACGAGTTATTAGACATATCTAACTGGTCCTCATTATGGGAAATCCCTATTGGAGCTCAGAAATAAGATGTTTGGACTGTGCATTGGAAAATCTAACTTACGAATCCCCTACTCATTAACGAGTACTTACATAGAACCAGATTTTTTTTTAATCTTGGTGTTTGGTTTTTCCCAGGCAAATTTTCTCATCACATTCAGAAATTGTTAATTTGGCAAATAAGTACTCAGCAATTCCGTACGTACGCAATAAGTACGTTGTTTCAATTCCGCAGTAAGTACGTTGTTTTACCCTGGATAAGTATCCTGATTTTGGTATTTGAGGGGTATATTCGACCACTGTTGGAATATGCAAGCCCAGTATGTTCTCTTCACCTTGCTAAAGAGATTGATTGTATTGAGAGTGATCAGCACCGATTTACAAAATCACGTAAAGGTTTAGGCAAACTTATCTATATTGAGTGTCTCTTGACTACTGGACTTAAATAATTCGAGTTGAGGCACCTTTGCACAGATCTTGCCTTCTCAATTCTTAGGGCTTCGTTGATATCAACGCATTAAAATTTTTCGAACTTGGCAGCGTGAGCTAAAATGTTGACATCAACTAAAACTCATAATCGAAAGAGAACACCTAAACTAACGCATATTTTTTTTATCCAACTACATTGTTACAGGTGTTAATGATTTCCCGACAGATATTAATATTGTAACTCTGTGGCTTTGTTCAGAAGCAGGCTCAGCAGCCTTGACAATACGAAATATGCGAGTAGATTGTAAATCACATTCTTTTAAATTAGTGGCAGCGTGTCCGTAGCAAAAGCCCATCCTTTGATCTGCTTTGCCTTGTGCTGCTACAAATATGACTTTTATATGATTTTTTTGTACAAGAGATAATGGAGCAGGTCCATGGCCCCGTGCATCTGGATGGAAGGATTGCATTGCGGGAAAGCTTTTCTAAACAGCATGCTTCTCAAAGAGGCAGTTTCGAGACCAGCTTGAGCCTCATTTATTTCCGACAGCATGAACGTGAACATGGCTGGTATGATATAATAAAAGTCATCATCAGACAGTGGTGATCATCAGACAGTGGTGATCATTAGCCGTGCGGGTGATCATTGAATTAAACATGGAAGTGATCATTAGGAAGAGGGGATCATTAGCAGTGGGAAAGGGGGGTGTGAGTGTCCTGATTGAGTGAGCGAAGCAAACGAAAATCAGCGTTCGCTAGCCGGTGTTCGTGAAGAAACTTAATTCGGCCAAACATGGAGCTGTCATACCTAACCAGTGTTGCAAACCGTAGCGCTGGCTTCAGCTAATACTTATATTTTCTTTGTATTCGTATGATAACAAACAGAATCAACATAACACAAATACTGAATAAATTTCTTTCGCCCTCTTTACTTCCTCATCCCCCCCCCCCCCCCCCAGCACCCAAGTTCATTATTTTCTTGCTTTAACATTGCTTTCCTATATCTTCATCATTAAAGTGACTATACTAATTAAGAAATGTAGGACTAATGGATGCATGTGCTGCAGATTTCTTAAGTTGTTTATGACCATTTCTCCTTTGGGTTTTGAATTGTTGATGCATTATTTATCCATAATAATAAAAAATTAATGAGTAAAGTTTAGTTTTTTAACCATTAATTTTGCGTCGTAACGACAGACGAAGAGATTTTAATAACCAAGAGACTACTTAAAAAAGCATTAAATTGATAAAGAAGAACCAATTAACAAAATCAATTCGATCATTACTCAGAATGACCCTCTTTAACTTCCTGAAGCAGATGTTTAAACATTCTACAAAAAGAAACAGCTCGAAAACCGTTGCAGACTAAATCACAACCAAGAGCAGAAAGATATCTAAAGGTAAGAATAGTGTTGAATTCTATATTTTTTATCAATTCCTTGCACTTTTCGTCATCGGAAGCAAACCAATGTATGTATAGTAGAGTTATCTAAATTGTGAACCTAACTAGACGTCTTAGAAGAAGGGGGATGGGAAATCCCGGAGATTCGAATAGGGCCACGAGAACATCCCGAGAAAGCCAGAACACAATCTTTAGCTGCTGCAGAAGGTGGTTAGTATCTTACACTACACTGAATTGCAGGTCAGGCATGGATGTTGACATGGTTGGTTACGATGCCATTATCGATTAAATAAGCGTCCTACGGTGCGAGGCTACCTGGATGTAAAGGCTTAACGTTCGAAATTCTACGCGTCGTCCAGTTAGCCACCGATTCTGCCACCATGCAGTAGCGGTACTTACACCCCAAAAATGAACTGCTCTAGCATGCGGACTGAAAGGTACTTGTGACACGCGATAGGCGGATTTTAAACTTAAACACTGTATTGACACCAAATTATTAAAATTTAACAACAATGGCTTCATGCTACGTACCTATTTTTTCACTCGACGACAAAACCCTCCAGAGGTTTAATTTCATGAATTTCAAGCAGAAGAACAAGCAAGGTACGTGTGTATTGTACTGTATGATACGCTACGGCGTTTTCAATTCTCATTAAAAATGTGTTAAACGATCCTTTGACGTAGCAGTAAATCGTCCGAAGACTTCAAGGATAGTCACCATTACCGTAAAATAATGTTCGTTTAGCGCTGCAACACCGGTAAACCTAATAATGAGAAGATATCACGTCAAGTACAGTCAAGTACAGGATGTGTTAAAGTTCATTAAAAATAAAATAATGTAGCCCATTCCCTCCCGCCACTTGCAAAATTAAAATTTTATTTTTTTTGGTACAATTTTTTCATGGTGCACCTTACAGCTACTTCCGAGCACCTTGTTGCTATTGCAAATGTCAGGGCCCATGAACGTTAACACAACAAGACAACACTGCTCGAATAAGACAAACTAGGATAATGATGCCACTTCAGTTTATTTTAAAGAAAAGGGGAAAGAGAAGCTTGCGGATTCTGGACATTTGTACATCAAAGATACGGCAACCGATGCAAAAATATTCTTTTTGTTTATCATATTTGCAAATTGTTGGGGGGGGGGGGGGCAGCATGGGCTATTTTCTTTTTAATGAACTTTAAGACATCCTGTAATTGACGTATTTATGTTAACAGTTTTAAGCAGGGACTTTTACTCAATGTGTACTTTAAAAAAAAGTGCGTGTTTGCATGTACCTCTCCTCCTCTTGAACCAAGGCACCTATAACGATGGTAATAAGACCAAATGAAAGATAATTAAATTGCGTTTCACTTAAGCCTATTTTCGTCGCTGCAACTTGATTTTATGCCACTGAAATACACGAAAAAACTGAAAAAAATTACTGTTAAAAAACTAATAACAGTTAAAAAAAGTAAAAAAACTAAATAAATTAAATATTTAAAAAATGTGGAGAGCAATTAACCACACGGTCAATTTTCGGACGGGCAATTGTCCCGTCGATCAATTTTCTTGTGAGCATGTTTCTTAACGAGGAAATGTCCGCGAGCAATTTTCCGGGGAGCAGATTTCGGCATGCAATTTACCGGACACGCCTCGTGCAGCTGGAAACAAGCTATAAAGATTAACGATACTATTGTTACTAGATGGCGCCAGGGGGTTTTCTTTATATTTTTCCGTGGCGCCATCTAGTGACATCAGTATCGTTAATATTTACAGCTCGTTTCCAGGTGCACGAGGGTGTACCAAATTTTGACTCAGCAATTAAGGAGTCACGTGGCTTGTTTGTTGCGTTTAAAAGTTTTGCCTTCTCCATTCCTTTGCTTCCTGCGAGAAACTTGAAGCTGCAATGCTAATTTGGTGGCATCTGGCCTTTAAAGCCTAAAAATGCCGGAATTCGTCGGGCCCTGGGACGTCGGAATAGCTAAAAATAAAAGGGGGTGTTAAGTAAGCCAAATTTGCCGACTTGTCGAATTTACCGAATGACCACACATGCTTCTGCTTTTTATTTCCCTCGTGTATCCCGCTGTTGTTACTTATGTGGGCACTCGCTATACCAACTGGCACTAGTTGTTTTTTAGAAGAAAGAGATGCAGCTCCACCATTGACGTGAGTGTTGCATCTGGTTGGGGTGTAGTTCCTTAGTAGAATCGGAAGGCCAACACGATTCCACTGAAATCAATTGGTCACTGGCAAATTGAGCCACCGGCACAATCAAAAGTGCTGCTAATTTGCCATATGAATTGATAAAAGATATGTTCTGACTGGATGTTTCCTATAGGGTTGGCAGTTTGGTGTTCGATCATTACCTGGAGTCAGTTCGTTGTACTGCACTGGCGTTAACTCACATGGAAAGTTGGTGGCAATTTTGGTAGTCTCGAGTTAGGTCAGTGGTCTAGTGAATTGAAGGCCCAATCCAGACTGGATTCCACTCTAGACTGACGATGACACATGAATTTTTTCGTTATTATTTCTGCTGAGTTGTTAGCTTTCGTTCTTCACAATGTTGGCTACATTGCGTGTTATTCGTCTATTACTAATTGTCCAGCTTATTACATTTATCGCACCGTATTCAGTGACGCATTATGCAAAGCAAAGAAAGGAGTTTCTTATTCTATGCTTGTCTGTCTGTCTGGCTGTCTGCTACACTTTTTGACCCCATTAATTAATTAATTACGATTAATTAATTAAGTACGATTAATTTCAAATTTTCCAAATCCTTTCTAGGCCCCACTTGTGGATTTAATTCGTCAATCAATAAAACTTGATTATCCAATAATCAAAATTAATCAGATTTTGTAAATGGGTACACGTATTTTCCTGTATTAAATTTGGTTGCTTCTTTCTAGAGCTAATAATCGTTTTCGACGTAACTCAATGATATAGTGTCATTTGACTGTTGCATTTAACCACTAAATGAACAAACGCAACCATAAAAAGCAAAAGAATTCCATTAACGGCACACGATAGTTTCATTTGAAATATGAATTCTTGGAGATTTTCAATTCAGCCACAGCCAACTTGTTACGGCAGCGTCGCTCGCGAGCGAGCGACGCTGTCGTATCAAGCTGGCTGTGATTCAGCATGGCAATGAAAGTGGCGTCTACACTAAAGATGGGAATCCCGAATATGAAACCTGAAATCGTCGTATCAAAGCTGAGCGTTATTATAAAAGCACTAGCAGGACCCGTGCATGCTGCACGGTGATTGAATTTCTTGGAGTTAGCCTCTCCCGGTGTTTCGTCGTGTTAGTAAAGTAACTGGTGCTTTTAATCTCTGCCCGGGCGGGGCCCCCCAATTCACAGTACCCAACCCTGTTTCTGGTCCCCCGACTGCCCGTAATCCACTGCACGCCATCCGGCAGTGTAGAGTTTGTTTACCACCCCGCCCTTCCTCCGGCACCGTTGTTGTTCCCTCCCTCCACCCCCGAACATTCTGCCACCCCACACCCCACTGGACGCACTCCAGCGCATCGTGGCTTTTTCAATTTCTTCTCCTACCCCAACCTGCACACCCCCGCTCCCTGTCAGGCTTCCTCGACAACCCTACAGCAGTGTTGGGTCTGTATACATGCCTGCCTTTCTCTCCAGCTCCCCTAGTGTTCGGTTATTGCCCCCCCCCCCAAAAAAAAAAAAACACTTATCCTCTCCCGGCACCTGCTCGCATTCCCCCTTCGGCTTGACGCGCACGTTCAGTAAGCACTTATTGTGATTTCCCCTTCTCATTCCCCTTCCCCTCCCCTCTTGAACTTTGTGAAGGGGCCCGGTGGACCCGAGCAAAGAGAGCAGCATTAGCCATGTGGTCAGCGTCCTCGTGTCCAAACAAAGCGAATGCTGGTTCGAATCCCACGACTGGCCCATATAATCCTTAAAAAAAAGTATGCGAAATTAATTCATGCAACTAAAGGTTATCAGGACATTTCGTCGAAATTTGACCCCACCGCAAAAAAGACACATACCTGTGTTTTATTGAATCCAAAAAAAATCCTATCACTGAGTAAGTCAGCATTCAGTATGCAAACACCTGCTGTGCGTTAATCTCCATGATTGTTTCTGGCAACTTTAAAACAATTCATGTGTGTTATCTGTAACTACAGAAGAGGGCACATTGGGTTAATAATTATTGCTACTTTGAAACAATTCTGCTCAGCTCTGGAAGCCTGCTTCGACGAAATAAATAGACCATACTATCGTTAATTGCTGCCAATTTTGAGCTTAGTTTGGTTTAAAACTATATGCGTTTAGCTGAAACACGGTTTCTTTCACGATTTTTATTTAGAGCCGTGGCCCAAAGCCGTACGCCCTACTAAAACTAAATACACAACACACTACTCTTACAACAAAGCAACTCAACTACAACGCAACTACTATCAACCTCACCACAACACAAAACAGCTCTGCAACACTGCTAAACTAGATTCACAATTGCGAAACAGTGCAGCACTGTCCGCACCCACCGCTGTGTTTCTGGTCCCGCCTTCTCTCTCCCATGAAGGGAAAGTTCCAGCGGGCAATATATACACTCAGAAGCACTCAAAAGCACTGGCACTTGCGCTGCTCTCACCCCTTGGAGAATTTCACAGCACTACACTGCACACACTATCACCATCAGCCGCTGAACTGCAGATCATTCCACTGTGTACAAGTCACCCACCCACCTTCTCTCTCCCATAAAGGGAAAGTTCCAGTGGGCTTCACCAGAGCCTTGCTCACCAAACTGGTGTTCTGTGCTCGGCAGGTAACCGCTATTACTGCCACATGGAGAGAACAGGAGACCCTCACTCTTGACTCGCTACACACTCACTCCTGCAACACGACAAAATTTCGCAATCATCTTGAGCTTTGAAAGTGGATGTCGGCCAGTCGTCAAAGACAGCAACTCCTGGACAGTGGACAATTCCCGCATCCAGGGAGCTAACAGTAACCTTGCTGTAGCATACTTTTTACAGTGTCAGAGGACATGTTCTGGCGTCTCATCAATTCCACACGATTGGCAATGTGGCGTACCCACTCATCCCCACCGGAACGTATGTGACCGCAGGAGAGTATGGCCCACTCGTAACCGCGATACAACTTTTGCTTCCCAATACATCATTCTATTGAGACACAGTGCCGCACTACACACGGGATGAAGAGCAAAAAAACTCCTAGCTGCATCCGTTCCCTCCCAATCCTGCTGCCACACTTCCATAACCCAATTTCTGATCAGCGGTCTACGCATCCTTGCAGACAGTACCGGAACAACAGACTGGCACGATCCCCCCAATGCATCACGTGCTAGACCATCCGCCTGCTCGTTCCCAGGGATACCACTATGCCCCTTTACCCATTGCAACCCCACACAACTGCTACGTGCAACTACCCAAAGCTTCCAGAGGATAGTGTAAATTAACGGATCGTGTACAGTGAGATCTTCACAAGCCTTCTGCAGCAGCTTGTACCCAGCCTGAGAATCAGTGTAAAGCACAAAGGAGGGCAGCTGCAACTCACCAACCACATCAAGTGCAACAGAGATGGCGAGTAGCTCACAGAGCATACTCGATGTCACCGTCTCCACTCTGCGCTGTATCTCTAACTTCAGTGACGGGATCACCACTCCGAGCCCTCCTGTCTGCATTGCAGCACAGTAGGAGGCATCACAGAAGACCTCGCAGTCCGCACCATTCGGCTGAAAAACATGCCGTAACTCTGAACACCAGTTCCAGGGACTGAGTGCTCTGGCACAGGCCACAGGTAGAGTTTCCCCAGTGATCTGACATAGCAGTGACACTCCAGCTCCCGCCTCTCCTAAAATACTACGTGCCTTTTCACTGAGCCGCTCATAATCCCCCAAAATCTTTCCCACTGGGTCACTCGTTCCCCGGGTTAAATTATGCAAGCACAGTGCAGCAAGTAGTTCCTTAGCCCTGAGCTCCACTGGCAACTCGCCGCATTCTACCCAGAGCGCTTGCACCGGGGTGGACGCAATGCACCCCGTTACAAAACGCAGACACACATTCACAGCAACTTGGAGCGACTTCAGGTGCTTGTTGGAAACTGACAGAAATGGCAGGTGGTAATCCATTACTGATCGGATGAATGTTCTGTACACAGCCAACAGTGCACCACGTGTTGTATAATTCCCTTTGCACAATGCCCGCAGAACTGCAGTTCTCATCTGCAACTTTTCCTTCACCCTCACTACATCCATTGCCCAGTCAAGTCCTGCTTCTAGAATAACACCAAGGTATTTAACACTTTGCTTCGGAGCAATCACCTGATCTCCAACTCTCAACCATACTTGTTCAAGCGACACTTTAGTGTACTTTGCAAAAACCACCATCTCAGTCTTGGCTGGGGCCAAAAGCAGACCTCGTACGCCAAGAAGACGCTGCACATTATCCAGAGTCCTCTGCGACTCCTCAGCTAGAATTCCAACCACATCACCTACAAACCAGATGGCCACATCATCTGCATAACAGACTATGTTTGCAGCCAGCCCAATCTCCACCAAAACCTCATTTATCGCCACAGCAAACAGCGTCGGACTGAGGCAACTTCCCTGCGGCAATCCTCTGTTGGTTGATGCTTCCGCCGACCAGCTCCCATTTATCCTTGTCACAAAATCGCTTGATCCAAGTAATGCCTCTATTGTCTCTACCAACCGCGCACTCACCCCCATTCTCACTAAAGAAGCTTTGACCCAGGCTATGGACACAGTGTCATAGGCCGCCTTGATGTCCAAAAAGACAGCCAAAACGACCTTACCTTGTGCCCACGCTTCACCTATGCTGGACAGCAAGAACAAAACAGCATCCTGGGCGCTGCGGTTCGGGCGGTGCCCAAACTGGACTCCTGCTAAGCAGTCATAGTATTCCATGTGCCAGCTTAGCCGTCTGACCACCATCCTCTCATAAATCTTCCTGACACAATGATAACAGTGCAATCGGCCTGTAACTTGTTAGTTCTGCCCTGTTACTGCCAGTCTTGTGGACTGGAACAAGAACCATGAAAAGCCATGACGGAGGAACAGGGCAGCCGTCTAGCACCAGCTGAAACAAAGACAAAAGCGATCGCTGTTCTGCCTCCGTGCGACCACGAATGGTATCATAACCTACACCATCTATACCTACAGCACTGTTAGCCTTGCACTTTGACAGGGATGCTCTGAATTCTGAGAATTCCCACGGTACACCTCCAACATCCGAAACTACCTCAGCAGCAGTCGGAGGAGGACAGATACCTTCTGCAAGATTATACACACTTGCAAACCTCGCGTTGAAGGCATCTGCCATCTCCACTCCCCGCAACACTTGACGGTCGTTCATGGTTGCTGCCATACTATAAACCCATGTCTGCACTACTTTACTCCCGCTATGCCCTAGCAATTTCCACACTTGCAAAAGCGATTTCGAGCTTGCTACACGCCCACACAAACGATCACTATAAAGAGCTTTCTCTTGCTTCAAAATGAAGTGAGATTCCTCAGATACACCACGGTATATAAACCACAACTTCTTACTGGGAGCTCTCTTCCAATGCCGATACGCCTTACGCCTATCTCTAACTGCAGAAGTGCAACACTTCGTCCACCACTTAGGACTATCAGCCCGTGGAGGATCGCGCTGCCGCTCTCGCTGCGGGCATTTACTAATCCAGTCACCAAACATCCCATTACTTATAACTGGACGTCTCGAAGTAACTTTTCCTGTTCCATGCACAGACCAAGTTCCAAGCATTTTCTGCTTACTAGGGCATAAAGCCACTGGGAAGTGATCGCTTCCACGCAAATCATCTGATACATCTAACCTAAACTGCTCTGCCATTTTCCGCGAACACAAAAAAAAATCTAAAACTGACTCATGGATCCCGTTTTGCCTCCACCTAATAAATGTAGGCGTTCCGTCTTGCATAATCCTTAGATCCTGACTGTGTATTACACTGGCTAGTCTGTTGCCACGAGCATCAGATCGCAGAGAACCCCAATCATAATGATGGCTGTTGAAGTCACCACCAATAATGACGGGCGCCGCAAACTGACTAAACCACATTGACCACTGGTTGACTGTCGGATTGCCTGTCACATGCACAAAGACAACACAGACCCATTTATTGCACATGTTTACTTTAAGCGCTACAGCATCAATGCCTCTAACCGGCTGCACAATTTTCATAACCCTGTATGGCACTGCCCATTTAATGAAAACACCAACTTTTAAATCCGATAGTATAAAATCTGCATTCCAACCAGACGCATCAAAACCCTGCATATTGTTAACTTCCTGAACGCCCAAAATGTCCACATGTCCTAAGAGCAACTCAATATCTTCCAACTTACGCTGTATTCCACGAGCATACCAAGATGCAATTTTATAGCATGCAGGCTGTGCGAATGTATTCATTCCTTACCTAACGTAACTTTACCTAACCTATCCCTCCTACATCTCCTGTTCCCTCTGATTCACTGCAGCTCAATATAATTTGACTGTTTTGGATTTGTGATTCCAGGGCCGTTTCTGAAAGTCGGCCCTCAGCCCCGCTTACTGCACTCACCCATCCTTGATCATCAGCACTTTGCGAATCACTCACAACCACTGCTTCCACCGGATCTACAAACATACCACCATCATTTTCGCCACCATCTTCCCTTTCTGTGTTGTCCTGTTGGCTTCCTGTTTGAGACAACACTGGTATCGGCGATCCAGAACTTTTCTTCCACTTGCTCTTTCTTTTCGCTGGAGGAGTACGCCATGGTCCATCACTGTCACGTACACGCACATGCTGAGATGTTTCACCATCAAGAATTATCATGTCTTCTGCTGCCAAAATAGCATCAGGATCAGGCTCACGAAACTCGGCAATTTCCAGAGCCGCGGTGAGACAAGGGGCGCTTGAGCTCATGACAGGCAGCCCCAGGGACACTTGAGCAGCACTGCACTGCTGCTGTTGAATGTGCCGTTGCTGCAGCTTTTGTTGATACTGCAATTGTTGCACTAGATGTTGCCTACCATTCGCATCTGCCTTCAGTTGCTGCTGCTGCTGCAACTGCTGCGTTGCATTCTGTGACATTCGTTGTACGAGTCTGTCTCTTGCCGCTACTTGCAGATGAGGGCAAAGATGTCTTGGGTCGCACCAGACCCCACATATGTCGCACGAGCGGCTCGCGCACGCGCGACGGAAATGTCCTTTCATTCTGCACCTCAAGCATTGAGGCGCGCGATCTTTGACTAGAACAAGTGTCTGAATGCCTCTAATCGTGATGACATCCGGCACGTCTTCCATCATCATCCCCTCTCTCAGTCGCAGAGTTATGTAACGAGCCGTCGTTTCACATACTACTCTGCCTCGTATGCTCAGCTTCTCGAATTCATGCTTTTCCAATGTAGCAATGCGCGCGAAGCCCACTGCTACCTCTTGCGGTGTGATGCCCCTGGGTAACCACAGCAGACGAGCTTGAACGGTTTGCTCATGGAGATCAAATATCTCGACTGGAAGTTCGTTAATAGTGAGCCTGGCTTTAAGCAGCCTCTGTTTCGCAGCAAATGACTTCACTTCTGCTTCAAACACATGGCCCACTCTTAGTGTGCCAACACCCACGATCTCATCCGCTCCAACCACATCCGCTACCGCAAGATAAACTTGAGTGGTTGAGTATGGTCTACCCGCCATTCCACACACTATGATTACTGACTTTGGCGTTTTAACATTAGTGAGGCCTCCCCCATACAGTCTCTTCAAGGACTGTAAACTTCTGGAGTGCCTTCGCTCTTGCTCCTCTTCATGCTGCACTTCATCTTCTCCCTCTGCTTCAACCTCACTGTCACCCCACACCGTCCTCTCCCGATCCGCAACAGCAGTGCTAAACAGCTTCACAGTTTTTACCGCCGCTCCTTTGCCTGTCGTATCTCCTTGCTCCTTACTCCTTGCATCAGTTGTCATGACTCTCCCGCCATCTTGTTTACCTCTGGATTTTGGCACTGTATCTACTCCAAATTCTCTAACACGTCTTTCGCTAATACCACGCTTTTGAGCTTCCCTCATCACTTGAGCAAAGACCTCATCTGTGACCACCCCAAAATTTATGTCACTGTCCGATAACACTTTCTTTTCCCATAGCTCCTGAAGGAGCACATCAACATCGGCTGCCATCGTTCAACAATCAACTTTTTACCCATCAACAATCAACTATTCGATATAGTGCACCAAGAATTGTTAGGCACGGTAGCAATGACATGGCATGCGCAGGAAGAATGAAATAAACGTTATTTTAAATTGTAGCCGCGATTGTAGTCGTTATTTGAATTGTTGGGCTGCTGCAGGCTGCTCCTCCTCCTTGTGCAGGTTCCTGGGGATGGGTATTGTATTAGTAAATAGTAGACAGCAGACGAAACACGAAACAATAATATGGCTGCCTCTCTCAGTTTATGGATTCCTGGTTGCCACGGTAACGTGAAGCCTCTAAACCAAAAACCGTGTTGCATCGCATGAAGGATTAGGCCTAATCTCGAACCACTGTTGTAAGCTGCTACTTACGAAATTAAATCGGAGATAAATATTAGGCCTAAACGCTAAAAATTAGGCCTAAAACCTAAAACTAGGTCCAAAAGCTAACACATTTTTAACCTATATTGTGATGGTTATTTCTTTTAGTTTATATAATAGAGATCGTTGTTGTAGTGTGTGATAGAGGTGTGCGACTCAATATTTTCGTTGGTGGCGGTGTCAAGTCTTATACCAAAGCAGTATTGTGAACCTTTTGAATCTTCTGACTATTGTTAAAAGCTATCGTACTGATGATTGCTTCGCTTGCAGTTAAACGCCTTATTATTAATATTTTAATACGCGGACTACATTTTGCAAAGCAGTTCTTGCAAACAATGTAAGAATTATTACCAACAGCTCAAACAGCGGTGGCCAAGCGCGCTGTTTTATTTTTACTCGCGGGGATGGCCCACATCTTTAGTGTTGGCTGTGAAAAGAGGCTACAAATAACTAAACAAAGACTAAATGCTGGAGCAAACGAAAGCTTGTTAACGTAAATTTGACACGTAGCATAGGCCTAAATTAAAAATAAGGCTAAAATAAGAAACAGGCCAGCAAAGAGCAGCAGTATGTCAAACCAAAAGGCAAACAGCCCAACTTAGGCCATTAAGTATTGCACCCAGAGTTTTAAGAGGCATTAACAAATGTGGTATCGTCATTAAAATAAAAACTAAATATAAGTTTGTAATGAAGATCCGTTCGCTCCGCCTACAATAGGCCCAAAGTCTGTTTAAATTTTAAAATAAACTAGAGGAAGATTTGCATTAGTGCTCAAAAACGAGAGTTCGTTTTCAATGACTAGTAACTACCAAACACGAGGTCAAATTCGTAATTGTAGTGTGTGTTCGTAAATAGGAATTAAGTTGTGGCTCTTTCACTATGCTGTAACACTGCATTTTTCTTCAATTCACCGTAAGTTACTTCTTTAAAGTGATGCTCTAGCAGTTCTAATTAAGATAAATGGATGTATTTAGACTTAGACATCAGGTACTTTCCTTCATGAATAATAAGAATGATTTATTGTAATTAGGAGCTAAGCGACAGCAGTTTATCTACATTGTAGTGATGTGCATTTTGCGTATATTTACCACAAGTTAATCTATCAGCAGCAAACTGCAGTTAAACTGCAGCAGTTTAAACTGTAACTTGTGATAAATAGACGCAAAAAGCATAGTGCTACCACATAGATAAACTGCCGCAGCTTAACTCTTAATTACAATAAATCGTTTTAATGACCCTTGCTCCAAAATAGACATCTCCATCGTTCATCTAAGCCTAATTACATCCATTTATCTTAATTAGAATGGCTAGTGCAGCAGTTTAATGATGTAACGTGTGGTAAATAGACACAAAATCCACATCACAACAACGTAGATAAATCTCCATAGCTTAGCTCCTAATTACAGTAAGTCGTTTTAAATACCCACGTTGAAAAATACACATCTCCACCTGATATCTAAGGCCAAATACGTCCATTTATCCTAATTAGAACCTCTACCGCATCACTTTAAACGTGCAACTTACGGTGAATTGAAGAAAAATACAGTGCTACACCATTGAGAAGCAGCCACAGCTTAGTTCGTAATTACGAACACACTATACTACGGATTTGGCCTGGTGTTTGCTAGTTAATATAGTCATTGCAAACGAACTCAAGTTTTTGAGTAATAATGCTAATCTGCCTCTACAAGCATATTTTAAAATTATGAAAAACACTTCAATTTCCCATGATGCAAGGTCGCGCTGCCAATCTCCTAACAGTTTCGGGTGCATGGGCTGTGAATGGCGGTGAAGGTAAGTGACTCGTCCATCTCGGAGAAAGTTGTTAGTGAAAGATTAAACGAACTGAATTATAAACACAAATTCTTAAAGCTGACGAACGGCGAATTTTAAAATATTTTGTTTCAAATTTCGGCTCCAACTATCCATTACTGGAAAATTTTAGTACCAAATTGAATACAGAATACATGTTTATCAAAAACGTAACGTCCACTGCCTCCTAGGCGAGAGGTTGAAGTTACCAAACCTGAGAAACGCTGGTGAGGTACCATGGCTGACGAGACGATAACCTACGTTGCAGTTGAACTAACAAGCACTGCCGTCAATTCCCGCACGACCGTGAAAAAAGTTTACTAACTTTTTCAATTTGAAGTTAATCTTATCTTCGCCATTGCAATGTTTGAATGACATTGCTTCAGCCTTTAAGAGACTAAAAAGAAAAGTCCGCACTGGACAACTTAGTTTAGTTGATTGGTAGCTGGTTATTAAGGCCAAGCCCTTTATTAACAAGGCAGGAAACACGTGACTTTAATCACAGATGTATACATATATACTCTATGCTCAGCACATCCTAATTACAGGCATTATTTACTATATCACTATTTCCAATATATATATATATATATATGTACTCTCATACACAGCAGTAGGCAAACACTGCACTGAATGAGGTCCTTTGTTTTGATTTGCAACCTACGTCACTTCAGACTTACACTGGCTGTTATATCATTGATTCCACATTTAAGGATATTCTTTAGCCTTGGTGGAATACTTTAGGTGGAGTGTGGTGGAGTAGATTTTCAGTCATTGCTGGGGGGTGGGGAGTTTGAAGGGATTAAATTTGTCAAGTCCGAATAATAGTAAACTACATAGACAACTGGGAGGGGACACCTGAAATTTTTAGGAGGCAGGGGCATGCTTTGCTCTACCTCCTCAGTGACGCAACTGACATCCCTTGTTAATGTATATCTATTGAATGTGATTTTTTTTTGTTGACAGTTTCCACATCCCCACATCCTAAAAAGACAAACATTAATAACATGAAGAATATGATTTTCTTTGCAACAATTGGGGTGCTTTTGCTGGTGGCCGTGTCTAGGACGTCTCCTCCCACGACGAAAAAGCCACTTCGAGAGTCGGTGGTG
The DNA here is from genome assembly GCA_023313725.1 of Lithobius niger. Classification (NCBI taxonomy): domain Eukaryota; kingdom Metazoa; phylum Arthropoda; class Chilopoda; order Lithobiomorpha; family Lithobiidae; genus Lithobius; species Lithobius niger. The sequence continues at coordinate 27,266 of JAHWFP010263351.1, read as the reverse complement.
ATGGATGGCCCAATATGTATCTGGCAACCTTACAGGTAAGTCACGTATCTCTGATTCCTTTAAGCGACGTGTGTGCAAAGAGAGTTGTGGAGAGAAAGCTACGGCCCTTCTTACCCTGTACTGTCGAATATCTGTCCGTATGGTGGTGTGTATAGTTTTGAACTCCTTTTTGAAATTTTTGAACTGGGAGTATACTTGAACTTCTTGAACTCCTATTCCTCAACCCTTTTGAACTCCTCCACATTAATTTTGAAAATGCTACCCCGACATTCCCCCCCCCTTAAAAAAAACGGAGACATTATTCACTTCCCCCAGAGATTATCCGCCCCACCCGAATATAATCCCCCCCCTCCCCCACAAACTTTTCACAATATTATTGATAGGGAATTTTTGGTGTTGGCGGTTATCGTCCGCAGGAGTAGGGAGTGGGACACAAATGCCTAGGATAGGGACCGTTTTACTCTACAACTGTGTCCATGCAGTCTGCTCCAGTACAGAATGTGGCTCAACGTTCGTTTGGTTCATTTTGTAGCTGCAGGCCTGACGTGTAAGTACCGTATCTGTGATTCTTGCAAATCACGTGTGTGGAAAGAAAGCTGTGGAGAGATAACTGCGTACCTTCTTTCCTATGCTGTCAACTATCTGTCAGTATGCCAGTTTGTATCTCTTTGAACTCATTTTTTAAATTTTTGAACTGCTAGTATTTGAACGTATTGACCTCCTAGTATTCAACCCTTTTTAAGCCTTCCACATCAATTCTGAGTACCGCCAAGATCAATCCTATTAGCTAAGTTAATCGCACCCAATAATACTTTGGATGTTAAATGAAAACTTGAAGATTGCTACAGCGAGTAGCAATATTCAAGTTTTCGTATAACTTTCGAACTATTAGTCTATTAGTCGGTGCGATTAACTTGGCTAATAGGATTGACCTTGGCGGCCTTTCCCTGGTGGAATGACCGACCGTTTCACCGACCGTTCAATGACCGTTCAATGACCGACCGTTCAAAGGCCGACCATTTTTTGAATCATGGCGGGTTTTTCTACCAGATTTGGTTTTGGATGGATCAGAACTGTCTGCACAGGTAATGATTCAAACTGTGTTTTCAACAAAGATGCACAGTACTGGTGATGACATGTTTTTTTCAGTCACAATCTTTTCATGCAAACGGCATCTAGGCCTGGGATCTAACTAAGTCTAATGAAAGCTTGGGAAAATGCTAACGGGATATCGGAGTATTTTCATGCAAACGGGAATCACAACAATGCTCTATAAAACCGGCGATATAAGGGGGCTATCCTGCTTCTTTGTAATCAAGAAAACAGAGAACTACTGACGACCGCAATAGAGCTGGGTTTCAGTCTTCATCGGGTTCCCAGTGAAACTTGTTGACGAAGAATCCAGCATGATTAGGAAATATTTTCTGTAAATATAAACCTGTGCTGAGGGATAATCCAGTAAACTAAAATTATGTGAATGAATCTATATACTGTATAACTAAGATCGCAAGATTTGTTTCTTGTTTGTTTCTTTGTGCGTTTGTGTGTTCTCAATGATACTGACGTCCGCAGTGGGAATTTCGTTAATTCTTAGTCTATTAAAGTCAGCAGTGGGAATCTCGGTAATCCTTATATATTCTCGATAATCCTTATAATTGTTTGTCTGTATGTCTGGCAAACGGAATTGTCTGCGGCATAGGAAATGAGTCGAACTGTGTTTTCAACAAAGAGGCACAGTACTGTTGACGTCATCTTTTTTTCAGTCACACTATTTTCTTGCAAACGGGATCTAGGCCTCTATGTCTCTAACCCTGAATCTAACTAAATCTAATGAAAGCTTGGGCGACTGCTAACGGGAAATCACAGTACTTTTATGCAAACGGCAAATCACAACAAAGCTTTATTAAATAAACCGCCATATAAGGGGGCTGTCCTAGTTTTTATAATGAACACTTCATGAGTAAAACGACTTTTAACAATTTTTCTTTTCTGTTTGGTTGCAGTTGCCACAACGGAAAACTACTACCGCCACCACCACCACCACCACGACACCCACCCCGACCACAATTGATGGGGTAGGAAGAACGTCTTGCACACCGATCATGATATTTCTAAGACTACAGTCATGTAACTATCGTGTGTAACAGTTTTACAAATGAATAAAAAGAAAAGTAGGAAACCACTTCACGTTTTTCATCATTATCCTTCCTACTTGTACAATTATAATGAAAAAAAAAAAATACTTCTAGAGAAAAAAGGTAGAGGTGACCATTTTACCGTGGGATTCTTTGTATTCACAGGCCTACGAAAGTCGTGATATCCACCCAAAACCAAAACCGGTATTCGAGAAGCCGCCAAGTTTCCAAAAAGTTCGGCCTTTGAAATTAGTGATATCATTCAACCAAGGAAAGGCCGCCAAGGTTAACCCTAATAACCAAGTTAATCGTAATGAATAAAATACTTTGGACGTTAAATGTAAACTTGAAGATTGTTACCGCTAGTAGCAGTCTTCTAGTTTTCATTTAACTTTCTAACTATTAGTAGGTAACTTGGCTAATAGGATTAACCTTGGCGGCCTTTCCCTGGTTGAATGATATCACTACTTTCAAAGGGCGAACCTTTTTGGAAACTTGGCGAACGGCTTCTCGTATACCAGTTTTAGATTTGGGTGGATTTCTAAGACTACATGTAACTACCGTGTGTAACAGTTTTACAAATGAATAAAAAGGAAAGTAGGAAACCACTTCACGTTTTTCATCATTATGCTTGCTACTCGTACGATTTTAACGGAAAAAAATACTCCAATTTCAAAATGCTCGTAGGAAAAGAATAAAGTTTGGTTTTCAAGTAGTTTCTACTGCAATGAATAGAAGATTATTTTTGGAGCGAAGCTCTGCTATGATCACACTCCAATGTAACCTTAGACCGCGCATCACGTGAAACCACAAGGACTATCCAAACCAAACTTTGCATACATTAGCATGGGAGTCTGGACAAGGTTTATCCAAGAAAAAATCTGGAATCGGAGATAGGGTTGACGAACCATCAAGGTGACAGAATGGGCCAATAGCCAAGAGACAAAAACCAAACAACAACGAGACAGCGAAGCCGTATGTTAAAGGAATCCGACTGTTGAAAGATTGATTGTTGATGATAAAGAGGCGGCCTCACTATTTTTATTGCCGTGGCTTATGGCCGCGGCTCGCATACAATAAAATTTTCATCCGGGACAAGCCTTTAGGATAAGCTAGGATTAGTTTAGTTGTTGTACCAGGGCGTACGGCTTTGGGCCGTGGCGCGATTAAACTTTGATTTAACCAGCATCACTAGCAAAGCATATTTGTGAGGTTGGGTCAGTCCTGATTACCGAGTCAGAATACCTTACCTAATTCCTTACGGATAGTTCGAATATCGGTAGATATCGCGATCGGAAGATAAAATCCAGATTGATCAGTATTAAAGCAAACTGAAGATATTTTCCCTTCTTGTCGACCGATTTTGACGTTTGACGACCATTTTGAAGGCTTTTCACCAGATTTGCAATGGTCCAAAACCCCAAGCAGCTGTATCTCATTGTTTAGAAATTAGAAAGCAATTTTTTTATTTTACTGGGGAATTTGGTACTGGCAATCGGGATCGGGTTTGGTATTGGCCCCTTTCGTTTGATGGTCGGCTCGGGTATAAAGAAGTTGATCAGGCCAGCCTTAAAATTTTGTCATGTTGAGGTTAAACCCCAATGCATCCGAAATTCAAATTGTAGAAAATGTAATGGGAAAATGTAATGCAGGGATAAAGGAAACTCAAAGTTAAAGGATGAGTGTCCACCATTCATAGAGAGAAAGATGCATCAATACCGTTTTCATGATACTCTCCAGCTTAGTTCCTACCCAAAACCAAAACTGGTAGAAAAACCCGCAAAGTTTCCAAAAACGGTCGGCCTTTGAAGGTAGTGATATCATTCAACCACGGAAAGACCACCAAGGTCAATCCTATTAGCCAAGTTAATAGCACCGACTGATAGTTCGAAAGTTATATGAAAACTGGATGATTGCTACTCGCTGTAGCAATCTTCAAGTTTTCATTTAACGTCGAAAGTATTATTGGGTGTATCATGGGGTGTTTACCATCCACCCCTATGCAATGCATGCATTGCATGTGGAGGCTGGCGAACTCCCCGTCGCTTTTCGTGCAGAGGAGCTGTAAACTAAGGTCTGTTTACAAGCGATTGAGAGGGGTCAATTGGACCCTTAGGGCGCATTCTGATGGATTATTTGTCCCTGTCTGGTAGATTATTTGGGCTTGGTGCTCCGGGCAGGGGAGTATCACTCCTGTTACGCAGTGGGCTGAAGGGTTACACCAACCCGGCATTTGTACATCCTCCACCACAATGGCTGTTCTGTTCCACCACGGTGGCATCTCTGCAAACAGAGTATGTTAAGGCACCTCAGCCTGTGTGATGGTCTTTTGTGATGTGTCGTTCTTTGCTGATCGAGGTGATGGTGGGTGGATAGGAGCGTGTTTTCCGAGCTGGTGCCTCGACTACCGGTTCTCCCTCAACCGGCTTTACTCGGCCTTCTAAGGGGAACTCGTTGCCATTGCTGTGGCGCTGGGAATCTAACGAAGCTATCGCCTAATGTATATAGGCGATGTCCTATTCTATCATGTGACTTACAAAACATACTTTTGCGAAAGTTGCAGTCAGTTGGCTGCTGTGTTGGGCTTTCTCCAACGTTTGGTTTTGACCACTTGCTGAAGCTTATTTTGAACTAGTATTAAAAAAAAACATTTAAGCGTATAAAATACGAACATGTCAGCCTTTAAAAAACTTAATGCTCTCAAGGAACCGATGTTAACTGTTCGGAACTGCCTGTCCTGGCCGATTCATGGGCGAATTTGGGCTTTTTGTGGCATTGCTTTGGTTCGATGCACTGCATACACCCCATCAACTTAGAGATTGGATGGCAGCTATTTTGCCCTGTATGAGTGCAGAAGGACTGTTTCCCTTGTGTGGGATGAGGGCCACTCAGGCTGTTTCCGGGACTTGCTGGTGGACAGTCTGGCCAGGCAGGGGTCAGAGGATGGTTCGGTTGAGACCAGCCTTGCGCTTGGTCCCTAGGATCTGCGACCAGTGATTGCGAGGTTTTTTGGGATGGAATGGGTTGCTCTGTTGGCTGCAGGGGAGGTGGGACGGAGACTTTATGACCTACACCCGTTCACGACCTGCCCAAGGCTTCTCAACGGCCTCTCACGTCGAGATGCTAGTTTGCTCTGTCGACTCCGCACTGGGCATATTCTGCTTTGGGCCCACGTGTTTCAGCTTGGGTGGGCCGCTCTCCTTTGTGAACCTATGGTGTAGCTGACCTGTGGTGTGTCTCTTTTTGTTTGAGTGCCCGTGTTGGGCACCCTATCGGAGCTTTGTGGTTGGTAATGGTGTGGACCCCATGAGCATGGGTAGCAATATTTTACCGCACTTAGCATTGGGTGTGGGCCTCCTGTGCAGGACCATTGATCTTTGTGGCGGTGTCAAGTTATATGCCGGACGCAACATTTAGCCTCACCTTCAGAATCGTTCGATTATTGTTAAAAACTATCGTAACTGATTGTTTGGCTTTTCATTGCCATGATTGAACCTATGGGAAGACGATTGATTGATTGAGTGATTGATTGATTGATTGATTGATTGATTGATTGATTGATTGATTGATTGATTGAATCCAGGGAGCCTGGACCCGAAATCATGCGCTCCACGCTAAACAACAATACATCTGGTGTAACACATCATTTGAACAATCAAACTCTAGAAGGATCTAACTTACTGACCCCTACACATACACACCCAGGAGCACTCTTCTACCATATTCCAACGAAGGAAGGCGGAGAGAGGAAGGAATGGTGACTCACTATAACTCGAGACCCGTACCACGGACAAACCGAACGACCTCCCGCAGTCGTCTAATAGCGGCTCGGCCACTGAAAGTTGATAAGAGACGTCCAACAATTGGATGCGTTCGGAAAAAAGGCAGCAGGGCAACGCATTTCCTTTCGAAAGACTCTGCACACCAGTAGAAAATGCTCACGTCTGAGGTCGACAAGTCAAACTGGACGAATAGGAGACACTGACCACCCAAGACGGAATTGAAGGGCCCGTCTGAGTGTGTGTCCGGTGAGGAGAAGCTACAGGACCCTTGCATCTGTCCTTGAAAAGACATCCAAGACAGAAAACCCATGATACATTGGTTGGACCTGCTACAACCCTTCTCCAGCGGCTGCAAGCCACCATTCCACATTCCACACTTCCATGAACTCAGATGCTAGTGCAAGGCATCTCAACTGTGGAGACCAGCGAACTTGTAGACACTTAGTGCCCAAGTCTGCTGCCTGCTTGGCAAGACCATCAGCTTCCTCATTGCCTGGCGATACAGCACGACCCCGGACGCACCTGAGAAAGATCACACCACAGGAGAGTGCCATCCACAGCTTTCTGCAAGTAGAATAACCAAAGGGTCTGCCAGGTCTAAACCTGTGATCGTCCTCTGCAGAATCGATACAGCAGACATTGAGTCCATGTAGGCAATCACCGCTGAGAGACTTAGTTCTAAAACCTCATCTTGAGCCGCTGATATTGTGCACAATTCAATGTCATCAGTGTAGCACACGACATTCGCCAACTGCCCCATCTCAAGGATCAAGTTATTGATTGTGACAGCAAATAGGGTGGCGCTCAAACAACTCCCTTGTGGAAGCCCCATATCTGAACTGGCTTCCTGGGACCAGAATCTATTCACTCTGGTCGCAAAATGTCGATCCCCAGAAGGGCCGTAATAGCACTAATTAACTATGGACTGACACCCATTTTACGCATGCTGTACTGAACTCAGTCAACAGTGACCATGTCATACGCTACTTTGTTGTCTAAGAACAGGGCCACGACAACATGCCCACGTGACCAGACTTGGTGAATGCCTGACAAAAGGTACAGAATAGCATCTTGGGTCGTCCTATTGGCTCTATAGCCGAATTGGGCCAGAGCCAGACAATCATAAAACTCAATGTGCCAATCTAGATACCGAACAACCATACGCTCAAATGCCTTCCTTCAGTTTGACAACAAAGAGATGGGCTGATCATTCAGAAGACTTGACCTAGCAGAAACCATCTCGTGGACAGGCACAACCACCATAATCAACCACGGCTCCGGTAGTGAGCCATCGAGAAGGGCCTGAAACAGGACAACGCACTCATGCACCGCTTCTGGAGATAGAGCTTTAAAAGCTGCATATCGGAGGCCTTCCACACCAGGAGCAATGGTGTCCTTACACTTCGCCAGAGTAGCTGCAAATTCCATTGTGTCCCATTGCAAGTCAGTAGGGGACTCTCCCATGGTGAGGGTGCGCCTCTGGGAAGGGTATAGATTTTCGCAAACCGAGCATTGAAAGCATCAGCCATTGTCCTCCCACGCAAAACAGACCCACAAGAGGGATCCGAAGAGCCTGCTGATTGAAAATACGCCACACAGCAGTCAGAGAAGGAGCATGCTTAACCTGAGAACAGGCTCGCACAGCAAAGCATTCACACTCCATGTGAATCAAGTGCGCTGATTCTTTGGAGATGCCACGATAAGCATACCATAAGAAGTCAATCGGATGCCTGTTCCACCGATGGTATACATGCCGGCAATTAAGTATACCAACTGTGCACACAGAGGTCTACCACCTTAGCTGAGTCCGTACTGTGGCTACCCCAGAGAACCGCTTGGGATTCACATGTGCGGAAAGCCACTCTTCAAAGATGCTATTAGAGATCTTGGGCCTTCTCCCCCCCCCCCTTGACGCCTAATGATTCCATCCCCCAGAAGACTTTAGCAGGAGTAACCGGGAAGTGGTCACTCGTTCTAAAGTCATCCGAGACAAAGTACTGAAAGTGCTCCGCTAGGCCCGGTGAGCACAGAAACAAATCTAGAACAGACTCTTGTATAACGACACTCTGCCAAAAAGCAAAGGTTGGAGAGCCGTCATGAACGATCTCTAGACCAACACTATCAATTGCCTTAGCAAGCCAAGGACCACTAGAGTCAACCCTGAAAGAGCCCCAGTCATGGTGATGGGCATTAAAGTCCCCGTCAACTATGAATGGTTGCTAGTACAGGTAAAACCAAGATGCCACCACATCCACTGCCCATCTTATTGTCCGTGGAGATAAAATCAGCCTGTCCCACTGCCATCCCATGCGCATCAGTTACATTGACTTCCTGTACACCAACAATTTCTGAATACTGCAATAACTTCTCTATTTCGTGCAACTTATTATTCAATCCCTGAACATTCTATGATACTACAGAAAAGTCCTAGACATGAAGTCGAAAATTTGAAATTTCTGACGTATACCCAAACCCAAAACCAAAGTCACACTATATATGCCCACCTAACCTAACCCATTCTTCCCTTCTCGGCCTCACTTTTGTTGGACACCCGACTGGCGTCAACGCCAGACTCTACGTCGACACTAAAACCAGTGCTAAGATCATCTCATTCTTGTGCATCTATCTCAATAGAACTCTGTATGACAGTGCAACTTGCTTGAAGCAACACGTCATCACACACACTTACTCCTTCAGTAACCATAGCCACTCCATCAGAACAGCATTCCTTACTTACCCGTAATTGTACTTGCACAATTTCACTAACATCAACCTGCACAATTTGGCTTTCCCTACGATCTTTTCATAACTCCTGCTCCTTTTCCGTACACGCTTTTTCTTTGATGGCGGAGGGAGACTGTTCTAATCATAACTGTGGTCCCCAACTATCTTAGTGCTGACACAGGCCGACACACGATTTTCGTTGCTGAATACAACAGCCTGGTGAGGCTCATCTTGCGTGGAACTGGGCCTCGGGTTAACACCAATCTTCAGACACTGCCCCAGAGCTAGCACAACAGCCTGCACATCTGCATTTGCACTCTCTTGCTCTACTCGCTCGTCTGAATCATAGCCATCTTGCGTACCACGCCCAGAGGACACTACCTTTAAGCCGGTGCCTTTTTCCTTCACTTCTTTTCTCTTTCCATTTCTACCGATGCCCTGTAAAATTTTTGGAACAACTTCAGCTGCCACTTCTGCCCTGTCGGCTGGCAGGTGGCTATACAGAGCATGTGGGTCCCTGTACCTCTCACATGATGCGCACAGGGTGCTACGACAGACACGCTTGAAGTGTCCATGCATTTCACAGCGAAGGCACAGGGGCGGGCGCTCGGGAACTACTACTAAGGCTGGAACACCACGGATCAGAAAAAACACCAGGGATATCCAAAATTGTTTTGAATGGTTTTACTTTAAATTGCGCCAGGCGCACCACAGTGTCGCACAGAGGATCACCACGGATTTCCAGTTTTTCAAATTGATGATACTCAATTGTACCAAATTCGTTAAAGGCACTGAAGACTATTTCTGCCGAAACACTTTGTGGTAGCCAGTTGATACGAGCCTCTATGGTCTGATCATGAAGATCAAAAATCTTCATAACATGACAGTTCATAGAGAAATTTGCAGCCACCAGTTTCTTTTTGGCTGCTGGTGATGTCAACGTCACTTCAAAGGCACACCCATTCCGCATGGCACCCAATGCTTCTATGGTTTCACAGCCCACTTTTTCCTCTACATATAGAAAAACCTTGTTGTCTTTATTGAACGAGTGAGCAAAGCAAGATTGCCCGTTCATCTGCTTTGTTCTGCAGTTACGCTGAAATGCTTGAACTGATTTTTTTTTAATATGTAATCTGAATATTCTTTAAAATGCAGTTGAACGTTGTATGTACTTATGTATGTAGACGTTGTGCGTATGGAGTGTGACACTTTTTCAATCATTGGTTTAAGTGACGCTTTTCCTGCAAATAGAGCTGGACGAGGCCTCTAAAGCACCTTTAACAATTAAAGCACCTTTAACAATTAACACTTGTACGGGGTTGTTTCAGTAGCAACAACTTCCCTTTGTCCTTGCGAGCAGTCCAGGGATTTTTCAAAAACAAATCATGAGTGTCTTAAAGGATATTCCTTTGGCGTCACCCTTCGAGGATCACATCCTTGGAGCTGGCAAGGAAAAAGGGCACGATGAAACACTCCTGGGCGTCTTGCAGGCTTTGCAGGATAACGGCGGTAAAGTCAAGAAATCTAAGTGCAAACTTACCAAACTAGCATAAAGTACTTGGGTTTACAAGTTGACAAACATGGAGACTCGAATCTGCCTGAAGTGCTTAATGCAAACAGTCAAGAATTAAAGTTTCTTGTTGCTTGGAAATTATACTATACTTGTCAATTTTTGCATTGTGCGTCACGATGCTGCTGTCATGCCTTGAGATTTCAGCATAGTTGCAGCTAGCCAGCTCGGCAACCCCACTGTGCATGCGTGGGCCTCCTATCAAAAGCGGCAGCTCCAAGAACTTGCCATCTTTTGGTGTTAAGCGTTCTTTCGAGACGATCGCTCCTTCTGCTGTCTTTCGTTTCTGGTCTTGCTTCCTGTAGATCTTCATGCTGCTGAGCCCTCTGGCACCCCTTTTACTGGCTGTACTCCAGTGCATGATGTGCCTTATGGAGTCCGGTCCCCCTTGCAGCTTGCCTGCATGCGCCGAGCATCCACCATCTCATCGCCGACTTGTTTGTCGTTTTCACCGACAAGCTCTTGCCCCTTTGAAGACTGCTGCCACCTGTTCGAGTGCGTCTTTCCAAAAGCCGAACTTGCGAATCACGTAGGAACTAGAACCCACGAATGGAGCAGACGCCTCACATTTGCATGGTTTTCTGCCCAATGCTTCTCTTTAACAACACATGCATATTCAGGAATTGACGACGATGAACAAGGTCACCGCCTGCTGCTCTTCTCCTTCGGAAGAAGAATCCACAAACGGAGTAGATGACTCACATTTTCTTGGTATTCTGTCCAGTGCTCCCTTTTGACAATACATCCAGATTCAGGAATTGAAGACGAAGAGCTTTATCTCCGCCTGCTGGTCTCACTTTTCGTGACCAAAGCCCATGTACGGAGGAGACACCTCACTTTTTCTTGGTCTTCTGGCTTCAGAAACTGAAGACGAAGAGCATCGTCACTGCCTGTTGCTCTTCTCTTTCGTGATTTGAACTCACGTAAGAGCAGGCGCCTCTCTTTTGCATGGTGTTCTGCCCAGTGCCCCCCTTCAGCAACGCTTCCAGTTTCACGAAGAGAAGATGATGAGCCTCTTCTCTGCCTGTTGCTCTTCTCCTTCGTGGCAAGAACACGGAGGAAACGTGGAGGAAACGCCTCACAGTTTAATGGCCTTCGGCCCTGCGCTCTCGCTCAACAACACATCCAGCTCCATGACATGAAAACGAAGTGCGTCAACTCTGCCTGCTACTCTTCTCCTTCGGGGCTAAAACCCATACACGGAGCAAATACCTCACGCTTTCATGGTCTTGCTCCCATGAAAGCATGCTCCCCTTCAAGACAGTGCTCTCCTTCAAGACAGTTTTCACCTCATGCGCACACAAACACTCTGCTTCAATTCAAGACACCTTCACAACCCTCACTGGCCAAATGAACAAATTACACCACGGTCACTGAAAATCGCCAATCTCGACCGATGGAACACACTAGTCAAAGACTGTGTCCCAGACACGAAGAAACCATGAATCAGTGAAACTGCACAATTTCAAACAAGAAGTATTCCTGCGCAAAACAAGAACAACGATCGTTCACCACCCTGGCTCTCATGAACTAGAATCCTCAATGACCGCAACCAACAACCAGCCAAGGAAGTTTTCAGTTTTCGAATCTGTTAAATGCCCTAAAAGCTCCCCAAAATTTTCTGACCTAAAAGAGTGAAGATGCACAGGGGACGCTAGCCTCGGAACTCAAGGAAACTCGCTGATAAGGTGCCTGCCACTGAATTTGACGAGGTCTTCCGTCAATGCAAAAATTGACAGGTATAGTATACTGTATTTTCCAAGCAACAAGAAACGCATATTTGCCAGCCGGAGTCGGACTGAAATCTGTTTCTTTTGCAAAAGGGAAATATACTATACCAAACCCACCCTACCTCCCCTCTTGAGTCACCTTATGGGCAAATCAAGAGAGATAAAAAGATGGCAAGTTATCGGAGCTGCTGCTTTTGATAGGATTATGTGATGTAATGGAATTTGATAGGAGGCCCATGCATGCGCGGTGGGTTGCCGAGCTGGATGGCTGCAATTACGTTGAAATCTCAAGGCATGCCAGCAGCATCGTGCGACACAATGCAAAAATTTACAGATATAGTATATTTTCCTATGTGTACAAACGTCGAATTTTTCGCGATGGGGTCAGGCCTAAACACCCCTCCCTGTACGGAAGTAAGATTAAAAAAAACTTATTATAACCCGACTGCTTTTTTTTTTATCGAATTAATTTGAACAGCCCATGGGAGTTTAACAGGCGATTTACGGTGTTCAAGAGGAGTTATTGGTCGATAATGCGATTCTTTCTCGTAATTTATTGACTGACAGACCAAACCCCTGCAGTGCACATTCTGCTGTACTAAACTCATTTCACGTAGATTCACATAGAATTATCGTGAAACTCACGTTTCGCCATTGGACTAGTTTTTTTTTTTTTTTTTTTGTAGGTGTGCGTGTGTGTATGGCTACATCCCGGGCATTGAAGGGCTTGACCACAGTTTCCACGTTAGTAGGCCTACTTTACTCTTTAATGTTTATTAATTAAACCAAGTAAAATACATTAACTTGCTAATCACCAGTACTTAAAGGGTCTTTAAGCAATATTAATTTGCTCAGCATTCATGCCATAATTGATTTCTATCACAAAAGCACTACACATGATGCAGTACATTAACAGTCTTTTACTGGCAATAAACTAAAATAATCGACTTTGATTTTCAATTTCTCTTCTCCGTTTTACCTCTTTAAGTCATACAACTTTTGTGTTGTTGTACTTTTATGCAAGCAAACAGATGCGAAAAAAAAAAAACATATTGGTAGAAAATGGCTGCCCCATCCTAATTAGTAAGCAATTGACTGTAAGATTACAGTAACTTATATTTTCAGTGGCTAAAAGTTCTACTTTCGTTTATTTTTTTTTCCATTACCGTACTTCGTATTTGGCAAAATCTTGTTATGTTCAGCGAGAAATTATTAGTAGCGTTTTCTTATTTATTTATTTATTTTGCTTTTTTGAAAATCTTTAATACCATCCAAATGACGAATATCAGTCCTCCTCCCTCACCCTTGGCTTCTCGTATCTGATAGGTGCGAGCGGGCTGTGTTAGGGAAGTGAACATACAAACAGTTCGTTCATCACAATTTACACGAAACTCAATAAAAAATTCGATTAAGGAACACAGCTTTGAATGTATATACAGAAAATTTTAAAGTAACCTTCCTTTTACGTCAAAAACGAGGCACGTTTTCCGTATAGAACGTTTTGGTACGGATTACCACATATTTAATTTGGCTATACAGGATATCCACAGAGTCTCAGCAAGCATACGAAAAGCCTAATATTTTTGGAGTGGGAGTGACATTATTTTTGGACTTCGAGTTTGGTATCACGACTTTTTTCAGGGATTTCTAGGAGGGAGGGGTAATCGAAAATTTCGTGCCCGTCACGTATTCAATCAATTCCTCCACTCAAATAATGACCAGTGCCTCGGAAATTTGCACTTGTGCAGTTTTAAACACACTTCTAAATTAAAAACGAACAATTGAAAGCAACGATTTTCAATTGTTTGTTCTTCGTGTTGTATCAAATTCCGTATGCCACTCAGAATTTGTTACATCATGAAGGACGAACTCAATATTAATTTTTTTTCTGTCATTTCTTGCTCCATACGTCACTGTCTTATGAGGTGTCTTATCACTGTTTTATTAACATATCATATCAGCCGTTTAAACAATTCTTGCTTGCATCATTTTATACATGGATCTGGCTGGGTGATTCACAAATCCGTTCAGGCTCACTCAGTTGCTAGACAACGGTTGCAAGAAATGGCAGCATAAATGTAAAATACGAATCCTCGGTCCTCGGATTCGCATTTTATATTTTTGCTAACATTTGTTGCCACCGTTGTCTAGCAAATGAGTGAGCCTGAACAGATTTGTCGGTCACCCGGCCGAGGACTAGAAAGTCGAGGTCAAAACAAATTTAAGGAAGGGGTATAGTTACCTTTGATTCATAGGCCTAAAACACATATGAAAACATGAAAAAGAAACTTTACATGACATTAATAGGTAAAAATAACAAGTACAATAAAATGTAAAACGAACAAACAATTTTAAATTGATATTAAAAACAGTGGTACAATAAAGAGGTTAGCAAAAACTGTGACGTCGAAAACCCCAATCTAACCTTAGCCTGGAAGACGCTCAACACTTTAAAACTAATTCATAACGGGCACCCCCCCCCCCCCACCAATACTGCGCGATACTGGTCACTAGCACAGGTGCTCGCCTTAAAACCTTGTCAACATAGCGAGTTCCGGTTAAGAATTAAGGAGGAACAAAATTCATATCTCAATGGGCAGTGGCATTTGTATCTAGACCCACTCTAGTGTGTCGCCCGAAGTTAGGCAACAAATATCAATACAATTGTCGAGGTTGTAAACCATTGTAGCGCGACGCTATACCGTCAGTGTCTAATGTCCTGAACCATAGTTGGGAACATTTCAGGTACTAGAGGAAAAATCACAATGCGGTACAAAAGCTTAAATTGTGGTAAAATGGATCGCAATGACCTGCCTGACAAAAATTAACTCGTGTAGGAAGGTCAGCAAAGCTGCTTTCAATGCAAAATCTGTCCCTCAATAACGTTGCAAATGTGTTACTATCTAGCTGCATCTAATCCGCTCATCCCTATGTTAATTTCTAAGGGTGATTATTCATCGATACCGAAATAACGGGAAGGCTTCCAGCTATGAAATTCGACGATTGGCTGCAGTACGATACGAACTGCATACCTTTTATGGTTTACAGCCTGGGGGTGTAATGGGAATGGCGTGAGAGGACGCGTTTGTACGAAAGTGTTGTTATAACCATTGTTAGTATTGTAGGCATCGTCTCTGATTGGACAGCCAAAGTTCGGACAATGACAACGTGTATACCGACGTGCGTATCTAGACATATGCTAGTGTGTCGTCACAAATCTAAACAACGTTGCCAAAGAAATTGTGTCTACGCCCAATTCACGAAAAACAAACAAAATATCCAAATTAAGCTTAAATCTGGTAAAAAGGTCACCAAGTTGACACAGGTTTAGCCTTACAAAGCAGTGATATGAACTAACAAAAAAAAATTAACAAATTAAAACAAGACCAAAAACGAATAAAGAGGCGACTAACTTGAAAATGGTTCTGCCTCTTAAATGAGTGACACGAAATTAAAATGTTGGTATAATAGCCATTCAAGCTATAGTTGACGTGGTACATTATTACAAATCTGCAGGCTAATTGAGTTGAGCCTAACACAATTAAAAAAAAAAAGAAGTGATATCATATCAACAACCAAAACTGGCAAAAAAGAAACGCCAAGTTCCGGATGGGTCAGCCCTTCAAAGGAGTGATGTCATCACATCAAAACTTTCGCCAACTTAATCGCACCGAATAATACTTAGGACGTTAACTGAAGACTTGAACATTGCTACCGAAAGTAGCAATGTTCTAGTTTTCATTTAACCTTTGAACTATTAATCGGTGCAAATAACTTGGCGAATGTTTTGGTGTGTTGATATCACCCCTTTGAAGGGCTGTTTATAATCTGCTAACACGACCACGCAGAGCAAATTGTTAGTCCAGCCAACATTACTTTTACACGTCTTCGGTTTATAACAATTGACACGGCAATGTCTCTCTCGTTGTTGTTCGGCTCTTGACTCTTGGCTATTGGCCCATTTTGTCACCCTGTATTTTCTCAACCCCACGTACGATTCCGGATATTATTTGTATGTGGTTAACCTAGCCCCGACACCTGTGCTACTGCATGCAAAGTCTGGTTTGGATAGTCCATATGGTTTTCGCATGATGCGTGGTCTAAGTTTACGTTGGATTGCGATCATAGAGGAGCTCAGCACCAAATAAACTAAATGAACTAGTAAACTAATAAACTTAAATTTCTGAACGAATGAATATAAAGGCATAAAGTTGATGTTAGACTGTTACCAGGTCACGTACGTGAATGTTCGCATCAACGCCGATTATTTTAGCAATGGAGTTAGGCATGAACACACACACTTCCCTGGACAGAAGTAAGATTCGAAAAAAAAATTATAACCCTTTCCCTTTTTTTATGGAATTAATTTGAAGTGCCCACGGGCGTTTAATAGGTGATTTACGGTGCTCAAGGAGTCATTTTTCTTAAATTTGGTCGATAATGCGATTCTTTCTCGTAATTTATTGACTGACAGACCAAAGCCCTGCAGTGCACATTCTGCTGTACTTAACTTGTTTCACGTAGATTCCCATAGAATTATCGTGAAGCTCACGTATCGCTGTTGGGTTTTTTTTTTAGGTGTGCGTGGGTGTAGGCGACATCCCTAGCGGCATGGAAGGGCTTGACCACAGTTTCCATGTTAGTAGGCCTACTTTGCTCTTTAATGTATATTACACTGTAATTAAACCAGGTAAAATGCAATAACTTCCTAATCACCAGTACTTAAAGGCCCGGCTCTTTAAAAAATATTATTTTCCTCAGCATTCACGCTATAATTGATTGATATCACAAAAGCACTATACACATGACGCAGTCCCATAAACAATTTTTTACGGGCTATAAACTATAATAATCAACTTCGATTTTCAATGGGCCTACTCTGTTTTTCTCTTTAAGTTATAAAACTTTTATGTTGTACTTTTATGTAAGGAAACAGATGGAAAAACATATTGGTAGAAAATGGCTGTCCCATCCTAATTAGTAAGGCATTAGCACGACCTTGCTTATTAGAGTTCGTTTGCGCACGAGAATTAAAAAAAAAACTGGACAGGTGGCGGCGGAGAGGCCCCAGAATGCAATGCTGCAACATGTAACAATGGGGCAACAACAGGCGAGGTGCAGAAGATCGGATTGTAGCTCACTCGAACAAGATGCAACGATGCCCGGGCACGGGGAAAGTAACATTGTCTTAGTATCTTCTGTTAGTTTGCTTTGTCGGCCACAGATAGGTTGTCGAGAACCAAAATGAAATGGTCTTGATTTTTGCTTAAATCTTTCAGTATTAAACAATAGGGTCCGAAGTCTACAATTTTGAGCTTCGGCCTCAAAATTGGGCGGCCGAAATGACTGAATGCCTTATTTATTTCTTCAATGCGGACGTCGGGAAGCCAGTTGAATTGTTTCCGCGATTGTTGGCCATAATGCTGCATCTGTTGCAACAATGCAGAATCGACTACCCATCGAGCTAACGGGTAACTCTAGACACACGCTAGTGTGATACCATAAAATAACAAACATGGGACAAAGCTTGGGCGGAACCTGAACAGAGATATACGCATTTCTAATGTTCCGTTTTTTCGCAAACAAAATTGGCTGGACAGTGGACATACCGTACACATGATAGACCAGACCGTAACAATTACAATAAAATGGAAGCTAAAAAAAGCAAACAAATTAACTGAACAAAAAACGGCTTCGCCGTTTAGAAAAAAAACATTAGAGCTCGTATCCCCATACTCACAGCTGTAAAGGTACACGAATAAAAACGGATTAGAGTTCACTCGAACGCAACGAACTATAATTTGAACTCCAATTCCAGGAAACAAGAATTGTGACATGCCAGTCTCCATACACACGTATTCATGTACATCGCTAATCAAACAAAGAAAACAGTTGGATACTTCACACAAATAAAATACGCACACAAAATACAACATACACACTCACATGAAACACAACGAAAATCTAAAACACTTACAAACAGACTTCTGACATAACTAATGAATAAAACCATTCCTTGTTCCCTGGAATTGGAGTTCAAATTAAAGTTCGTTGCGTTCGATTTTTGCGTCCGTTTTTTGTTCAGTTAATTAAATAAAGAATCTGTTTTTATAATTTCCGCAAAGAAACTGAACTTGCTTTGTGTTCAATAGTGAATCATTCATTGTTAAACCAGGCATCATGAAACAAAATTATCTTTACGCCATAATCGCGTCTTTGTTTCTTCGCCTACATCTTGAAGTATTTTCCGTAGCTAGAACACAACGTTCCGTCATACACACAAAGAACATCTTCAGGTAAGAAAGACTTGAATTTATGTTCTGCGTTGGTTTATGACAACTAAGCTATAGTATTTAGAGTAGCTCGATATGTAGTATTTAAGCAGCATCGAAATCCGCACTAGGGTAGGGTAAACTAAAGAAATTGACTGATTTCCAGTGGGACTGTTTTAGGACGATGTCAACGCAATTAAACTTGACAAACATTCTCATTAAGCTGTCGTGTGAGTATTAATTTCGGAATAACGTGAGCCAAATCTAATTCTTATTCTATTGTTAAGTCGGAGAGCTGGGCCGTTATAAGAACGAACGGTGGAGTCCACGTGTAAGTCCACATTAGGGAGGGAAGGTGGACAGTCATTATGGTAATGGAAGTAGCACTACACCTTTTCCCGCACCTGCTTCCTACCTGCCCTCCCTAATGTGGGGTCAGAGTTGGTTTCTCCCGTTCGTTTTTATAACGGTCCAGCTCTATATGTATCATGCATACAAGTAATACTGATTGTACCACACCGATTTCATACTTTATGATCAACTTTACGTCCTTTAAAGTATATTTCAGCAGTAATCTGGCATCTTCATTCAGTTTATTAAACTCCGCTCTTTGTTAGCTAGGTGTTGCATTGTACAACAAGTTAGAGCAACAATGCGTTAGATACGGACTTGTGATTCGAGACTCTGAAATATAGAAGTATGGACACATCCAAACCCTTAAAAAGTCACATCTTGCTCTTGTACCGTGTGCGTTTCGAGTTTTGTCAGTAAAGGATAACGCCCGAAAACCGCGTGCCGTTAGGAAACAATGCACAAGGACGCCCAGCACTCGGGGGGCTATTGTTTCCGAATGGTTTAGGGTTGAGGGCTTTGTCCTACTGAATATCCCGCTCGCGATAACGATTGAACAGTAAATTCATTGATGTCTATCACGCCGTTCCAAGCGGTCTATTGTAAAACATCTCTTAAAAAAGTTTAAGAGAAGTTGTTTAAAGGGGTTATTCGTCGTTGGGTTTTCGTTGAATGAACGATGATAGGCTCTGTGATACGACATTCGGAATCGAGCAACAATGCGTAAACAATGTCTCCTTACATGAAGTCCCAAGAGTTGGACTGTTTGATGGAGCAATTGACTTGACCTTGATTTTATTGAGCTAAAGGATCCCAAACAATTATAAGTTCAAACTAAACTACTTAACAGACTGTAACGGCGAATGCTACGACGGCTGAGGTGCTTGTAACATCCCCGTCTTTCGGTTGACTTTGGTCTTGGTTTAAAATAATACTTTGTTGGTTTGGTTGATTATCAAAGCACAGTCGTAGCTTCGGGCCCGATGTAGGGAATGGAGCGGAAATATCCTATCAAATTAAATAGAGCTAAACAAGTACTACTTTGCACACGGTACGCGCTGCCACCAGGTGGAGTGACATTAATTGCAGAAAATCCTGAGTTAAGAATAAAAGGGGATTTACATAATATTTTAACTCTACAATTAATAACTGGGGTAAAAACAACTGACGTTTAAAACTCTTGGTTTTATTTATAGGCAGTTAACAAAACATAAAAGGCACTTTACATTTTAACACGAGTTTTTACAACTGAAAGCTTTTTAAAATAAAGCAACACGAATGTACAGCATTAAATTCAACAAACGAACGTTGGCGTTTAAGAAAATAGTAATCTTTCACATCGAGAAAGTTACCACAGGTATGTTACAACCTCCTAAAAATAATATGCAGCAGCAAGTTACAATTAGGCCTACAGTATGTTGTTTGCGTTAAAACTCCCACAAACTCAACTACACTTCCAGTTAAATCTGAACTATAGATCGGCTTAATGGAAGCACTAGCAATTTAAGCAGGACTTTCACTTGAATTAAATTAATAAAATAATTAAGATCGACTTGGTTGTTATGAAGGACGTTTATGATTAACTAAGTTCAGAAACTGCCGATGTACGAAGTTAAAACATAAAAATTCAAACTAAAGATTAATTTAAATTTGAACTAATATCTACCCATGCTGTAACGAAGCATTTTTGGATAGGTGTTATATAGAACTTTTCGACTTGTCTTTACCTACTGAGTATGCCCTGGAAGTTTGTCGGTTTTATTCTGAAACACCCTGTATAAAATTGGCTATACAACCCCTATAGGGTATCTTGCAATGAAAAATCTGTTAGGCACTCCAACGGCTATCTATCCTCAAATCAATTCCTTGAACTAAATGAAGCAAGGTACTAACACTATGTTAAAGCAATCGCCAGTTCCTGATGTTTGACTCCACCGTTGCTTATATTTTGTGATAGTACTGAAACGAGAACATCTATTGTAAATGTAAATAATTTTGTGTCTGAAGAATCCTTTTTTTTTTTTTTTTAGCTTTTTATTGAACTAAAAATAGTAGTTGTGTTGACCTATTACAGCCCAGCGTCCAATACATTGGACGACTACTGAACGGCAAAAAACTGAGTCCCAACGTGAAATGCGAGCTTTGTTACGGTGTCCCTCGTGAACCCGAGCAAAGTGCGTAGCAGCAGCTCAGCGATCAGCGTCCTAGTATGCAAATCAAGTGAATACCGGTTTGTATCTTGCGACTGACCCGACTATCAGTCAAAAAATACATTGAGTTTGTCATGGGCATGAAAGGTTTAATTCTTTTTCTCTGTCCCAAAAAAAGCCGTATTAGTAAAAACCTTCATGCTGTTATATTTACTTAGGTTCACCACTTAACGATATTATTTTACTAATTGAATAAAATGGGGAACAGTGGTGGCTAAGTGATGGTTTTAAGCAACTATAACAACACTAGACACTAGATGAAGCACGTGCTACTTACGGGTGGTGTTAGACGAAAACCCACCAACTAATGGAATTCCACCAAAAAATGGAACCCCGACCAATCAAATTTTTGTGCATATTGGCGAACAAACGCTTATTTTTCGTTTGCTTCGCTCACTCAATCAGCGACGCCAGCCTGACGCAGCCCGGACACCTTTTCCGGACCGGGTCTACAGGCACTGAGATTTGAATATTTTTATAGGATATAAATAAATACGCTCTTGTAGAACAAAGTTGAAACCTTCAGTCCTGCAGCTTTGGCTTCTTTTTTTTCTGGGAGAGACAGAAAGTAAATCGCCGACAATACTTCATATTGTTTTGTTTTCATTTACAGAAGTCTTATTGTTGCCGATCACTTTTCAACGCAACAATGATAAGTGTCGTGCACCGCAAGTATGAAGTGGCTGTGAAAGCGATTGTTAGATTCTTGTTGTTGCCGACCACTTTGCGGACGATTTATCCAGGAGGAATTTACCTATAGTTATCCCGGCGGTACGTGTTCCAGAGTCCAGGAGATCTGCATGCTGTTCTGAATAGTTCAGCGCAGATTCAGTGGAGGAGTTATGGTTAGCTGAAACTAAGGGTCGGCACCCGTTCAATTTGCATCCCTCGATCACGATTCCAATGGAGTTGGAAGAGATGCCGACGGGAGATATCATATCTTATTTCTGCGCTTAGGCTTAGTTTGGCGCCATTGAACCAGTGCCACAATTAAGTTGGGTGCAAAGGGTTCAAAGCCACCCGGGCCAGGAGATAAGAGGGTCCAAACCTGTACCTAAAACTGCTGTAAGTTAGGCCACAACCTGGGTTGCGGGACTGCATTGAACAGTTTTGAGTTTTTTTAGGCAACAGCGATTCACCTATGTCTATAGACACTCTGGAACGACGAGTCCACTTCTCGCACGCGGGTAGAGCGTTCGAAGTGAGCGCCGACTTGCAGACTGAGCTGTAATAAGTTAGTCTGGATAGGACAAGGCTATGCAGCACGTTTGTCCTTTGTGGGTGTAAGAAAATAGTGTTATGATTTTACTTTGGGAACTAACATTCACCGACAAAATGCAATCTGCAAATGAAAATTCCGGAAACAATGGCTTAATTTTCTTTTTTCCTTTAATTATTGACTGGACCACCGGCGGAATCACTGGATGGAGGGGGGGGGGTGAGGGGAGGAGGACGATGGGGGCAATCCCCGCCTCAAACCAACCAAAAGTAAAAATAAAAAAAAGGGTTGGGGCTTGCATTCGTTGAAGTCAAATTCGCAACACGCAAGTTGATATTGGAAACTTTTTGTGCAAGGTTGAATTGTCCTCTGTTTTGTGACCAGATTGTCGTGAAACGTTCAGTTCCTAACTTTAACTTTGATTCCTAATCCGATGATATATACTGAGGCAACCTCTTAATGGAGAGGGGGCACGGAATACAAGGTCACAAAAATATCAACATGGTCGGTATTCGTTCAACCAGATCAGCTTACAGTTTCTTAATAATATAAATCTTCAATTCAATTTCCATTCAACTTATAGTTAGAGGTTCGAACCTCTAACTTTCGTTATTTATTGATGATAATATTAAATTCAGGGGCTTCGATTCTCGGCATGGTCCCTCGGACACTACTCATTCAGACCGCGCTTCGCGTTGGGGAGGTGAAAGAGTGGGGGTTGGGGGGCGGGGGGGGGGGGCCCCCCCCCCCATCGCGCAAGAATAATAAACATTGTAAAACTTCTACTAATCACAACTGCCGGCAACACACTGCAGTAAATGGAACTCCGGATGTGAATTAAACTAAAGTGAAGACTGAAAAAAAGTCAAAGAAAAAAAGAAGCCACAAAAAAAAAGGCCACGTAGATAACCGAAGAAAACTATTTACTGTCTTGTTTAGTTTTTTTTTGTTTTTTTTTATTAAGGCTGCACCGATACCGAGCTGCCGAGCATATTCTCGCCGAGCAGAGCACGATTGGCCATCTCTGTATACCGAGCAATTACACCCATTTAACCGAGCCGAGCAGCGTGACTCGCGTCTAGTCTTAGTGCACGATCCTCTGACCACTGGACCTTGAAAGCGAGCTTCATTTTGGATTCCAGTCGATGATTATGAACTATGCATGGTTCCTGCTGCACGAAAGTTGAAGGACTAACACATAATTCAATACAGGGTGTTTCAAACCGATAAACTTCCAGGGCATACTCAGGAGGTAAAGACAAGTCGAAAAGTTTTATACAACACCTATCCAAAACTGCTTCGTTACAGAGATATTGCCCTGTTGGTCCCTATTCTTTTATGATCGAGTATTTAAGTCATGGTTTAGTGGAAGTGTTGGAAGCCTGTATCAGAGTGCCTTGCGAGGCGCACGCTGTACTGTGGCCTCATACAAAACAAACTCGGATGCAGCAAGGTGCACCGACCAGTAGGAAAACTTCGCGATAATAAATTACGTTCGAAACTGCAATATCTTCTAATCTTGCCAAGACAGGAGCACCTTGCAAGAACTCAGTATGCTGACGCGTTTTGCCGTGAAGCGGATCTGGCTTCTTTTCAAGGCTTATCTCAAACCAGTAGCTTTTAACGTTTCCGTAATGAAATACATTAGAAGTAATGCTATATTTTAATTAAGAAAGCAAAAGAATGCAGCAGAAGTTCCTTTTTATTACTCCTAAGAAAATCTGTTTTATTTTCCTGAAACTGAGCAGCCCAAGTATGTTCGTTGTTCCCGACGTTTAAAAAAAAATAAACCTTCGTTAACCAGCTGAAAGCCGTAAGGGGAGAATGTAAATGGCCTGTTCCAACTGATGATCCTGGAAGGTTGGAGAGGGGGGGGGGGAAGCAACGGTAACAACGTGGCCCATTGGCTTTATAGTCTACGTTGGGCAAGGTAACTGCCAAATTTACAGCCGTAGTTATAACGTACAGTAATTTTTATAAATGTGAAGAACGATGGCTAACATCATCAAAAGGCATGCCGTCCTAGGTCAGATCAGGTATTTCAATTTCTGAAAGAGTTTAAGCTCCCGGAATCGGCTTGAAACGCTTACAACGCTCGTTAAACTCGCCCCTCCCCCCCTCACCTCCCGGGCCAATAGCCGTAAAGTGGACTCTACTTTTGTTTTTTTTTTTAACTGCAAAAAATAAATAAATAAACAAGATCAGGACAAAGGACAACAACGCTAGACATTTCTTCTTTGCTGAGAGAATTGCGGTGCCTTGGAACACTATGCCATTCGAGTGGTGACTGCACCTTCCCTATCAAGCTTCAGGGCTCGCTTTGACAGCATGTAACGAATGGGGTAGTCTTTTTTTTTGTGGGGGGGGGGGGGGGTTGGATCATAAGCATGCTCAAGCCAGTTTTTGTCTTTTGTATTGTATTGTAAAGGAGAGGGGAGATAAATGCCCCTGAACAGTAGGAAGGGAGGGGGGGTAGTGGGGTGCGTGGGAACCAGCTCCCCCCCGCCCCTGTCAAAACCCCAAAATTTTCATAATGCTAAATAAGTTCCTCCACAATATGTGAAAAAGAAGAAGCGGACCCTACTCGGGAGCTAACAACACCCGTGGTTTTGTTCAGCCTTCTGCGAATTTTTTCCGGGCTGTGGCTACGGTGCGACTACATTGAGCGATTCAAGAAAAAAAGTTTGGTGACATTTTGCTCAATAGGTGGGAACCAGATCCCTCAAACCAGTCCTCAACCGATGCAAACAATCTTTGCGCACAATTTAAAACGAAACCACAAAGCAATTCACACCCGCAACCACCATTTCCGCCCATTTCCCCCCCCCCCTCCCACAGAAAAAAAATACACGCAACTAGTAGGAAAACATTTTTCAAAAGCAGCGATGTTTTTTACAACATTGAGTAACATTTATTGCGTGTAGAAATTATTAACCTACGCCATCTTTTAAAAGTTTTTAAATATTTATTTACAACTCTCTTGGCAAGAGTTAGACGTAGTTGCAGTTTTGGACGGAATTCGATTAGGCCTATCACGAAGTTTTGCAGCAGGTTGGTGCACCATGCTGATTCTTAGCTGTGGAACTATGAATTGGGCGTGTTTCTAAACTAGAGGGAAGAGTGAGATGGAATCCTCTAAGCCACGCCCCTCAACGTCACCAAAACCGATCAGTTTAGAAACACTACTGCCTCACTTGTCGTTCTCAACATTAGAAAAATTAGCAATAATCGCTGCCACATCTATTTTCAGCAAGAGATATGTTATTAGGAACATAATACAAATGGTTATTAATCTATGTTTAATTGGAATTTGTTTCTAAATTTAGACATTTTCCATATCTCACTTCCTACAGTTTAGAAACACCACCATCTCAGCTACTAATGCGTGATGGCAGCCATGTTGGATCAGTGAGTGAGTGAGAAAAAACTTGCCTCACTTTCCTCAGCAGCATCTCAGCTCCATGACGTCACGTGGGAGGAGTTTGAATCAGTCTCCTCGAGTTAAGAAACAGTTTTCCTCACTTCCCTCAGACATCCCTCTAGTTTAGAAACAGCACCATTTGGTCTTAAAGCGTTGCCAACGCCTCTAGTTCATACCGGTTGACGCTGCTTAAACACACAAGATGGTGTATGATGGCATAAAAGCGTGCACCTTTCAGGCATTCAATAACAGCCAGTGACTCAAAGTCTCCAATTAAGCCCTGACTTAAATACTCGATCATAAAATAAGTGGGGTGTAAAGGGCGATATTTCGGTAACCAAGCATTTTTGGATTAATAAACAAAAACGGAACGTTAAATGTTTAGAGTAAGGGTCTAAAAGTCAAAACCTAGAAGGAACACGGACAAGCTTTGACAGTCAGGGTCTAGGTGTACAATTTTGTCAGTAGAGGCTGGTAAGCATTAGACCCATACTACCCGATGATGGTTAGCTTAGTTCTAGTCTATTGGATAGATCGTGTGTCTGAACGGTTGTAGCAGGTTTTCTTTGTTCTTAGAATATTGTTATGGAAATTTAGGAGCACAATTTTCTTGTGATGATTCAGCATTTTGTCTTTTGCTGCTTTAGATTTTTTTATTATATTTCGTAGATTTATGGCATTGGATAACCAAATTAATGCTCCCTGCTGCGAATATGCTGTCTTGTTACTAAATCGAAAAATAATTTTCAACATAACGCAAAGCAGGAAACGTATACCATACTACAACTGGATCATCACATGGGTCTTTGTAGGAGGATTTACAGTTTTTTGCCAAAATATATTTATTGCAGACCACCGGGTAGTAAGGGTCTAATGCTTACCAGCCTCTACTGACAAAATTGTACACCTAGACCCTGACTGTCAAAGCTTGTCCGTGTTCCTTCTAGGTTTTGACTTTTAGACCCTTACTCTAAACATTTAACGTTCCGTTTTTGTTTATTAATTCATGTTACTTTTAGAATTGCAGCTAAACTGTAAAACAGTGCAGTTGACGGTCAAAGTTGATAGTTTAACACAGAGACCCTAGGCTGACCCTTGCTAACACTGGCTATCACCAGTGCTAATAATAGAAACAATTTTTTTAATCTACAGTCTACGTCTTGTAACTGGGTTTTGCTTATTGGCATTGTTGCATTAACACTGGCGATAGCCAGTGTTAGTAAGGGTCGACCTAGGACCTCTGTGTTAAATTCTCAACTTTGAGAGCTTATAACTCCGTCAAAAGTAAACATCTTTAAACCAAATTTGGAATCTAGCCTTGACTAGTCAAGGCCTGTCTGCAGTCCAAAAATTGTGAACTTCGGTCCAGCCAAACCCGAGATCCAGAGAGGGGCCAAATAGACAACTTCTTGTTCTGCTTGTTGTTGTTGTTGTTCTGGGGATACTTTCGTCTGTCCGCTCTACAGATCAAACGATTTGTCCTATAAAGCTGGTTATTAGCTCAATTTACAGGTACTGCTCTGTAGATGTGCCCTTTTCATAAGGCCTTTTCTAATTGGTGAAGTGGTTCAGGGGTTACGGAGCTCTAAACCACCAGATTGATTGTTTTACATTGTTTTAAACATTGTTATTATGCAACAATGCCAATTAGCAAACGCCAGCTGCAAGACATAGACTGAAGATTAAAGGATTTGTTTCTATTGTTACCATTGGCGATATCCAGGTTAGTAAGGGTCATCCTGGGGTTTCTTGTGATAAACTCTCAGCTTTGACCATCAACTGTACTGTTTTACAGTTTAGCTGCAATTCTAAAAGTAACACGAATTAATAAACAAAAACGGAACGTTAAATG
>JAHWFP010263349.1:11321-34120 GCA_023313725.1 Lithobius niger | reverse complement strand
TAATATTTTGTTATGTATATCCATTTTAATGTTTTATCAATATTTAATATATTTTAGTAGCTATATATTTCTTTGGCATTTTTTAATTTTTCATTTTTAAATAAAACATTTATTGCTTTATTCACTAATGATTGTAACTGAATCATATAACTGTTAGTTGTAGTGCCATAAATAATCAGTCCATATTTAATTTTAGACATTATCAGTGCTTCAAAAATACTTTTTTTATTTTTAATATCTAACAGCTCCTTTACTTTATAAAGCGTCGGAATAGTTTTCCTAATCATGATCATAAGGTTTTGTATGTGTTGATAAAATTTCCAATTATTATCTACTTCTAGTCCAAGGTACCTGATATTTTTAACCTTTGTAAGATTTTTACATTTGCATGTTTTTTTATTCTCTAGACAGTTACCCTTGTAAAATTTTATTGTATCATTTTTCATGTACATATGTGATGTGGTTATTGGCAAATAGCATGTCTTTTCACTATTTAGAATTAAGTCATTTTCTCTGAAATATAACACCAATTTATTGAAGTCATTTTGTAAATTTTTAATCATGGTGTTTTGATCAACGTTGATAGAGAGTTGAAAGACATCGTCTGCCTATAATGTTAAAGTTGTATTTAGGATGCTGTCTGAAATATCATTGATATATATTAAAAAAAGCATAGGACCCAACACAGTACCCTGTGGGACACCGTAAGTAATATTTTGCCAGCAGCTCGTGTTATTTCCAATTTTAACACTATATTTCCTTCCCGTTAAACAGCTGTTCAAAATATTAAACATTTTCCCTCTAATACCTATATTATAGATTTTTTCCAAAAGTATGCCCTTTTCAAAGTGTCAAATGCTTTTGTTAGATCAATTAAAATTGCTCCAGCAAATTTGCCTTCATTCAATGCCCTATTAATATTATTGTTAATTGCTATTAGTGCATCAATTGTACTAGTACCTTTCCTGTACCCAAATTGGTTTTGATTAATTTTATTGCCTTTTACAATAAAATTATTAATTCTATTTGCAAAAAAACTTTTCAACAATTTTATTCAGTACAGGCAGCAACGAAATAGGTCTATAATTATTTGGGTCATTTTTTGTTCCTTTTTTATAAACTGGTCTTATTATTTGCTTTTTTTAATTTTCAGGCCAAATTTCACTCGTTATGATGCAGTTTATAAGTATTGTCATAAATTCGCTAGTTTTTTCATTTGCTTCAATAAAATGTTCCATAAGAAAGCCATCATGACCGCTTGATTTTTTAACTTTAATTTCGTTTATAATATTCAGCAATTCAAACTTATTTGTCTCCATGACTCCCATGGTGTAAAGTGTAGATTTCCATTTTTTATCACTACTCTTTCTACTTTGTGTCTTATTACATTTATTTTGTTTATCTTTTAGAGCTTCATCTTTTAGCTTGTTAATTTGGATTTTAAAATGTTCAGAAAAATTCTCACATACAATTTTAGTATTTGTTTTAAAAACATTCTTTAAGTGTTCATCAATATTAGGTTTATTTTCTTTTCTCCCAGTTAAATAATTTATTTTACTCCACACTTTTTTGCTATCAAATTTATTCCTTTCAAAATAACTATTATAGTATTCTTGTTTGGCTTTGTTACTATCTATGCGAATTTTTTTTTTATAAGCTTTATTTTTTTCAGTTTCCAATTCAGACACATGTTTTTATTCTTCATATCATTCCACATTTTATTTTTTTATTGATTAATGTTAATAATTCAGAATTCATCCATTCATTCCTAAATTTTTGTTTGTTTTATTAGTGTTTGTTGTTTTAATAACAATTTCTTTTATAAATTCCTGATAAATCGTCTTCTATTATTTTGTAAATCTCGTTTGGATCAGTTATTTTCTCTAATTCGTCCCAGTTTTTATTTTTCATTTGAAGTATGATATTTTTATTTAAGTTTCTATACACTAATTTTTTTCCTGTATATTTTTTTGTATTTCAACTTTCTTGTTATTCCACAGTTCAACTGCGACATAATAGTGATCTGCTGGTTTCATTGTTATTACTGATCCTTTACAATCATTTTTATTTAAATTTGTAAGAATTAAATCTAAGCATGATCTTGTGATCTTGTTTTTTCTGATTTCTTCTCGAGTTGCTGTCAAAATTTGTTGGCTATATCCAAGATATGCACAGATGTTCTCAAATCTTTCAATATCTTTTTTTTCACATTCATGTTGTGTTTCTTTCAAAATGTTTAAATTTAAGTCACCAATCACGATTATGCTGATTTCCCTGTTTTTGTTTTGTTTTTTTCATTTAGTATCAGTTTTAATTTTTGTGTAAAGTGTATACGACTTGAGGATGGCTTCCGGTAAATAATTAAAAAATTAAATTTGTCATCATTAAAAATCATACCAAGATCTAAAGCATCATTTTCTCCAATGCTAATTTTTTCACATTTGACTTCAATAAATTTCTCATTTTTAATGAATAGTAAAATTATTCCCCCTCCCCCTTGATTTTTCCTGCATACGTTAAATCGTTCATAATTTGCAATACTATAATTTATAACTTCATTTTCACTAATGTTAGTTTCAGTAATTGCAATCACGTC
This sequence comes from Lithobius niger, assembly GCA_023313725.1. Lineage (NCBI taxonomy): Eukaryota > Metazoa > Arthropoda > Chilopoda > Lithobiomorpha > Lithobiidae > Lithobius > Lithobius niger. The sequence continues at coordinate 31,524 of JAHWFP010263349.1, read as the reverse complement.
CCACTTAACTTCACAATTTGTCAAATCACTAATGAAATTATCCCAATTCTTCCTACAACTTCGAATATTGACATGTATACAATTAATACTGTTAATATCGTCACCAACTAACCCATTTTTTAACACTGTGAAGTCATCATAAACTTCATTAAACGTATTAAGTTCTTCCTCCAATTGCTCCATTTGTAAAATTCCCTTCAGTCTTGTTTCCAATTTCCATGTCATTTTTCTTTTTAGGTTTTTCAAATTTCTCTTCACTTTCTAGTGTATAAACTTGTTTGTCTTTCTCGTCACTTCTCAGATTAATCTTACCTTCCCTAAACCAAATGAACTTATAATATTGTTTCAATTCCTGTTTAGTTTTCCAAAACAGCATTTTGTAGAAAGGTGTTATATGTTCATTCATAACTTCAAAAAACACACACAACCACCACCAGGCAGAAACACACACACAAGTTCCTTTGAATTTTCGGTGAATTCCACCCCGTTCACCTTCTTCAGAAAAAATTTGTCAACACAAAAACGTCCGAAAACTACATGACTGTCAAAGTTCGCGAATGCTAGATTTCAAAGACACGCGCGTGGAGGGATGCATCACTGATCTTCACTTGCCATCTGGATACCCCACTTAGCGTCAAGCTTGGCAGCCAGCGTAGGTGCCACCAATCTGTCAATGCCTTCGTATGTCGGTCCCGTGATGTTCATTAATGGATGTTTTAGAGTTGTAAACCGCCTAATCGCTAAAGACTCAAGGGCCCTCAAATGTGCATCGTTGTGAGTGTTGGAATTCATCAGAATGGAAACCTTGTCCCAGGCAATGGGGTGTTGTGTTCTCAGATGGTGTTGAGCGATTCCATTCCGACGATCTCCATTAATGGTAGCAGTTTCGTGCTCTTTGATGCGTTGAAGGAGGGTACTTCTGGTTTCTCCGATGTAGATGGAATCATATTCTTGGCAAGGAACACGGTACACTAATCCTCATTCACATATATTTTCGTGTCACTTCCGTTTTTGAAAATATCACTGTTCGTTAGCCTGCCTTTTTTCCCCTGTAGCCACTCATCTCTGTATTCTCGGGTTTTAAATTGTATCAATATTGTCTCTGACTTGTCTCTCTTTTTCGTTGGTAGCCTATGCATTCTGTTTATATGCCAGTCTTCAAAATTGTTTAAATGTAATCCATCAGCCAGTCTTGTCACCGTGTCCCATAAGTCTTCGTTTGTTTCATTGTCCACTCCATAAATTTCTATATTTTTATTTCTTGAGTACTGCTCAGCTTCGTTTTGATTTTGCTTTAATTTATTTACGGTCACTTTCAATTCTGTGACTTTTTTTTCTGTTTTATTTTCATTATCTTCAGAGTTGAGTTTTCCTATTTTTTCTTCTGTTTTATTTAACAGCTTGTACAATTCTTTGGTCTCCTTTTTATTTCGATATTTTCTTCTTTCATTTTTTCGTACTTTTCTTCGTAAAAGTTCATAGCTTCCAGTATTTTTTCGTTTTCTTTCCTGATCGCCACGTTTTCCTTCTTTAATTCTTCCTATTTTCTTTCTATTGCATGCATTCCTCTGAGTATTTTTTCATTGTCTTGTTTCAGTTCTTTCAGTGTTTTTTCAATTCTCCAAATTGCACAGTCTTGATCGTATTTGCCAATATCCGGCTCTCTTTCCTCGTTCTCACTGTCCACAGTTTTATTTAATTCTTCATTTTCATCATTTAGTTTTATACTTTCATCTTCTTCGTCTTTCCTTTGTTCCTCCTCCTCGTTTGTCTGTGATTTCCCTCTTGGTTTCTGGCATCTTTTACATTTCCAAGTCATTTTTTTTTCTCTATCGCTTTCAGTGTAGTCACAGCTAATCCACCACAATTATAATGGTATTTCCCTTTGCACTCCATACATGTCATGAAGTCCCCCTCCGCCGTCTTGATCACATTTTCGCAATCTTGGCATCTATACGTTGTCATTGCGATCGTTAGATAATTTTATCACTCCTACGTCGTTTGAGAAGTACTCGCGCTCCTTGCGTTTCGCCTGGTGACGTCACTTAATAATGACGTCAATAATAATATTATTAATAATAATAATAATAAGGTCACTAAGGTCACTGGAGGACCGGAGCACAATTTTTACACACAGAGGCCTCCCCCTCCTCCCCGGTTGACATACCAGAGTAACCTAAATCGTCGTGGCTTTATTACTTCCCTCAATGAGGCGTGGTGAGGTGAGGACCGGGGTAATTTTCTCCCTTTTTACTAATAGCCTTCGTTGAGCCTGGAAGGGAAGCATGCAATTTCTACCTGAGTCAGCCTTGGCTTGAAAAACCTATGTTTTTTTTGCAGCTGCGGAGTTACCACATTCCTGAACTAATTGTAGTCCGAGTAATATTTTTTGTACATATTTATTAGGTTAAAACCTACACAGCGTATTTCTAACGAGGGTTGTCTTTGAAAATAGTTACGACTAGTCATTCCACAGCTGGCCGCATTTGGTAGCAACTCACAACGATTGATGAGCCATGCGGTAATATTATCATATACACTCCTTTATACCGCTCCTGTCAATATATCCCTATAATAGGAATTGTTCACTCATTGTGGCTGCATCCAATGGCTGCAGTGATGCGTCTGTTTGACCATCTACCTTGATCCATCATATTTTCGATGCTGTGCCTCATTCAAGGCTACTTATTTGCTTCCGTAAAGCCTTACCAACAAATAATGAATCTAGTCTCCGCCAAGTAACAGTAGATCGTCCAATTGTAGACATCCGATTGTTAAAATATGATTGTTGATGAAAAAAGGCGGCCGCACTAGCGGGCACTCTCTTTTAACTAAAACCAACTTATTCGTGATTTCAGCATACTGGTGTAAATTCCCTATGCAGTAGAAATCTTTGCAAATCGTTTGAATCGGGTATCATGGGTCTAGTAACGAAGAAAATGTCAACACGTAAATGTGAGTACGTGTCCTTCATGGAGAAAAAAAAGTGTCCTCAATAATTTGAATTTGTGTTACTCGTAACTAGTAACTAGTCCGTAGGCTCCTATGGTAATTCTCATAGGGTCGTCAAAAGCTGATTAGGGAAATTTGCCAGATCTAAATTTCGGCAGATAGATAAAGCGTCATATGGGAAAGTGCCTTTTTCTAAAATGGGAGTAGCAGCTAGAAGCACGTGGCCCTGAAGTGGTTTGTAAGTGCAACCATTATTGTAACCATGGTTTGTCTTGTCGTCGAACAGTAGATTATAACATGCTGTTACACACTTATCGTTTCAGTACCTACTTGTTAAAATTCATTGTTGTTGCCAATAGGTGGCTCACTAAGAGACGGAGTATCTCTTATTGCAAAGGTTTGGTTGGTTATTTGTTACGGTACACGAATCCGAACTAAATTAGCTGCCCCACGACGATAAAAGGGACAATTATGTGTTTGTGAACACCATGGTAACTAAGTGATTGAATGATTAACGTTAACTGAGGTAGCTGGGCCAAGAGAGGAGGGATGCGCTCATTGAGTGAACGAAGCAAACGAAAATTAGTGTCAAACCGTGTCAATTTCGGTGTTCTAACGGCTAATTAGGCAATGGCAAAGGTGAAAATTATGAATTAGAAAATTTATAGCCATAAAATTTCTCCAGGCAAAAAAGGGACAGATGGCGATTACACCGTCTGATCTTTTCTTCATTCACAGTCTTCTGAAAGTTGTGATGTCCACCCAAAACCCAAACTGGTAATTGAGAAGCCGCCAAGTTTCAAAAAACGGCCAGCCTTCCAAAGTAGCGATGTCATTCAACCAGGGAAAGGCCGCCAAGGTTAATCCTATTAGCCAAGTTAATCACACCAAATAATACTTTGGTTGTTAAATAAAAACTTAAAGAGGACGGTACACGAACTCCTACTGAATTATCTGCTCCACGACGATAAAAGGGTATGCTTGTTATTAATTTAGTTGAAAGCATTAGTGAAACGGACATTTGATTTTATGTAGAATTACTATTCTCATTTTAATTCGCATAGGGTAGAAAGACACGTCTACAGCTCATTAGGGAAATTTACCGGGTATAAATTTTTACCAGACAGGTAGAGCGGCATTTGTAGAAGTGCCTTTTTTAAAAAAATGGGAGTTGCAGCTAGCAGCACATGGCCCTCGAGTGGCTTGTACGTGCCAAATTATTATTGTAACCATTGTTTGCATTGTCAACCAACAGTAGTTTCTAACATGCTTAAGTGTTACACGCTTATCGTTCCAGGACTTAATTGTCAGACAACATTCTTGTTGCAAATAGGTTGGTTCACTAAGAGACAGACTGTCTTTTATTACCAAGGTTTGGATCTTTTTCTTTACAGTACACGAACTCCAAGTGGATTTTATTGCAAAGGTGTGGACGATTTCATATTACGGTACACGAACTCCTACTAAATTATCTGCCCCATGACGATAAAAAGATATGCTTGTTATTAATTTATTTGTAAGCATTAGTGAACGGACATTTGACTTTAAGCAGGTTCTGACCGTGTCAATTTCACTGGCGAACTGCTAATCTGGCCACAGCAAATGTGAAAATTATGAATGACCAAATTTATAGATATAAAATTCCTCCAGTCAGAAAAGGTAGAGGGGACTATTAAACGGTCTGATCCTTCATTCGTTCACAGTATTACGAGCTGTGATATCCACCCAAAACCAAAACTGGTATAAGAGAAACCTCCAAGTTTCAGAAAAGGGTCGGCCTTTCAAAGTAGTGATATCATTCAACCAGGGAAAGGCCACCAGGGTTAATCCTGTTAGCTAAGTTAATCGCACCTAATAATACTTTGGGTGTTGAATGAAAACTTGAAGATTGCTACCGCCAGTAGCAATGTTCTAGTTTTCATTAAATTTCGAACTATTGGTAAGTGCGATTAACTTGATGAGCAGGATTAACCTTGGTGAACTTTCTCTGGTTGAATGATATCACTACTTTGAAGGCCAACCCTTTTTTGAAACTTGGCGGCTTCTCTTATACCAGTTTTGGTTTGGGGTGGATATTTATGTTTGAAGACTCGGAGGGCTGGCGTGTTGGATAAAGTTGTAAACTATTAATCCATTAATCTATCTTTTAATCTATCAACTATTAATTATCTTCTACATTGGAAAACGTGATGCGTGTGCTTTTAGGTGTCGTTTTATGTGTCAGTTCTATTCGTTGTAACAGATTAATTTCTGAATAAGTTCATGAATATTTTATGTTTAGATATTTCTTACTTTAGAGAAATACTATTCCCAATTTTACTGATTCAAATTAAATCCACAAATATTGCATAGAATGATTGTGAGTAATTTTACATGAATGCATAATTTTTTCAGAAGTTATCATGGACAGTCCAACACATGCTTAAGACGGGAAGCTCCTCTGTGTTTCGCGCCGCAAATAAATTTAAATTTAAATCCACAAAAAGGCCATAAAATGATTGTGGGTAATTTTAAAAATGACTTACATAATTCTATCAGAAGTTATCGTGGACACTGTCCAACACATGCTTAAGACGGGGAGCTCATTTCTGTTTCGCACCGAATAAAAAAGAAACTTAACAATAATCCCAATGCACGCACCATACTTATTTTCACTGGCTACTTTTTCTTTGTGATGAACCGTGAATGCAACAATGAAGTCGCATCAGCTCACCAGTTTTTTCGAATCATAAACTATAGTTCACTGTACGTGTAAGCTATTGTTGCACCAGAAACAGTTAAGCGGTGATATGCAAACAGCTGCGTCTGTAGAAGCAGGGGGTGGCAACTGTACTATAAAAAATGCATTACAAACCTTTGCAGTCTATCTTCCAGCCAACGCTCGGCCGACGTCAACAGTGCAACATGGCGCCAGCCAACTTTCTGTACTCGTCTGAATGAGATCTGATGAGATTCGCCAAAGGCCAATCCTACAATATATGTATTTATTTAGTTATTTTATTTACAAAATTATTGTAACCCCCTATAAAGAGCATTACAGCAATTTCAGATTAAAACTACAATTTTGTGAATCTCATTCGGGCAAGAAGAATATGGCGGCGCCTCTTAATGTGCCCCTTTCGCGCCTGTATCGTCTCTGCTCTCGCCTGAATGAGATTCGTGAAATTGTTGTTTTAATTTGAAATTGCTGTCATGCTCTTTGTAGGGGGTTACAATAATTTTGTAATTAAAATGAATAAATAAATATATTGTAGGATTACCATATTCTCTCTCTCGCTCTCTCTCATATATCATTCTAGAATACACATCCCATAATTCATCATTCTATTGTAATTGCGCGGTTCAGGTAAACACGTATTGAGCAGGTTACCAAAAATGTGAAAACACTGTATATCTTAAAAATGATGCAAAATCAATTTTTAAAATCGAACATCTATTGGAAAGTTAGTGCAAACTTCTTTCCTGTGCTACGATAAATTTGCAAAGAGATTCACAGTGTAACTGTAGCTATGCGTGTTTTTCCGTACTCATCGGACTTGTACTTCTCGAACGGCTAATCATTATAGCGGCTGCCATCTCATAATCTCATAGCGGAGGTATCGATGCTGGCTGCGCCTTATCCCGTGAATCTGCTAGTCTGGTAAACGCATTAGCACCATATATCGTCCTAGGTAGAAGAGGATAACATTCAATGTCCGATACTGTACATACTTATTTCTGTTAATAAATCTCAATTACTTTCTCTCTACTCCTATAGTGTGTATAATTTTATTTGAAAATTAATTTTATACCTTTGAATTTCTTTAAATTATATTAATTATTTCTTTCGTAAGTTTAACTGGAACAGTAGCAACAGATTTAGACAAGGTAAGAATAATTTGCTATAAACTTTGAAACTGATTGGAATTAGGAGCTGAATGTTTTATTGTATATATATTTATTAATGAGCTGAACATAAGTAGATGCTAGTCCTTCTTCTCTCCCTTCCTTATTTTGACGGGATACAATTTTATTATTATTATTATGTAGCACTTTTTTGTTTCACATTAATGAATAATGAACTTTTTTTTTATTTACAGGGACTGTTTCCCCACCAGGTAGCCTAGCTTGTTTCCTTAGTGAATGCTTAGATCATTAAACATTTAACTGCTTGAGCTTAACATTATTTATTTCAATGTTCACTTTTTTGACTCACAATAAAGAATTATATTTTCATTATTTACAGGGGCTGTCTCCCCACCAGGTAATCCAGCTTGTTTCCTTATAGAATACTTACATCGTTAAACAGTTAACTGCTTGTGCGACCACTGCACTGTTTTGTTTAACAATAAAGAACCTTTCAGTTTATTATTTCCGGATGCTCTCACCCCACTAGGTATTTACATACTTATCCCTGTTATTTGAAAATTTTTTTTATATCTTCTGAATTTTTTTTAATTACATGAATTATTTCTTTCGTAACTTTAACTGGAACAGTAGCAACAGTTTTTGACGAGATAGGAATAATTTGTATAAACTTTGCTGCAGGCATCACAACTGATTGGAGTTAAGAGCAGAATGGGTGGTGTTTTCAAGTACAACATTCAAATATGAAACATGCAACGTCGTTATCTGTCTGCAAACCTGCAGAACGGCACAATCTGCATCTCACATAAAAAAACATATTTGGTCCATAAACCAACCTAGTAAATGTACAAGTAGCTTACTACAAGCAGCGCTTGCGTTTACAGTCTTGTTCCGTTGATTTGTACAATAGCACAATTTTCTTCCGTTGAGTATTACTGAAGTGGCGAAATTTTCGAAATGCAATTTCATTGTCATCATGTTCCTCTTAAGGGAAATATTGAAGTTTATAAATTTTAATTTGTCGTTAGCAATTTCATATTTTTCATATAAAAATGTGTTTTGCAATTTTCTATGTTTAAAGACAGCAAAGCATATTGGTGCGAATTCCAACACCACGTTTGACCAAACGAACGTGGATTATTCAGCTTTTGCTTTATATTTTCCTGTTTGGTTTTTTCAAAAAAAGAGTACTGGGGTTGAAAACAATAAAGTTAGTTTAAAATATAGTCTTAACAAAGTAAAAATAGTCCCAAACTGCACAATAGTATTTGCAATTTTTTGCAATTTTACCTATGGAATTGGTGTTAACACTATTTTCCAAAAAATATTTTGTTGTTTAAGTAAGTTTACCTCCATCTGCTCTAATTAACGATGACATCAGAAGCGTTGAAAAACTTTACAAATATTCATGTATTATATTGCAGAAAATTGACGGTAATGTCATTCATGACATTTTTTTCATATCTGTGTCAATAAATATATCTTCAATTTAAATTTGCTTAATTTAAGAGAAAAGATTGACTTTGCAAAATATTAGCTCAAATTATATTTTGAAATTATACTGTTCATATTCTGTTCTGCTCATGAACGTTTTAAAATAAATCCTTTTTCCTAACATGATGTGTATCCACATTAGGATAAAATACTGTTATCAGTGTTTGTCGTGGATTGCAGTATTAAATTTATTCACATCCTACAAAAGCAACGTAACATTACCAGTACTGTTAAATTCAGTTATACCAGACTTGAAAAGTGTTAAATCTCATAATATTGCTTCACACAATGAACTAACTCGGCTTACAGACCTCTAAAATCTAAACTGGATGCGTGTTTAGAATTTTGGTAATTTTGTTTTGCTTGCTTCAGTGCAAACAAAATGCAGGAGTTCTAACAAGCAACTAAGTGCAAAATTTCACGAAATAAATTAGTGTTCAAATTGTATTCCTAATGTATCAAAGCCCATAAAATAGCAAATTAGGATCTGACACTTGATTTGACACTGCTAAACCAGTGAGAGAATTCGTAGCACACTACAGCAACTAGTGTTTAACTATTTTTAATACTACACAATAATTATAACATATTTGCAACGAGAAAACCTACCAAACAACTTACCGAAAGAAAACCTACCAAACCTATATTGAAAAAAAATCAGTAGCAACCTTATTTTCTAGTAATATTTTCTACTGTTATAACAAAAACTGGGCTGCATTACTTTATCGGGTATAACACTTAGTTATTGGTTTCAGTATTGTGGCTGCTGAAGCTTATTGATACTTGAGTCTGAAGGTGTTTAATTATACAACCATCTATTCTAACAGAACCGCCTTTTGTAATCTCTTTTATTGTGTGCAACTTTTCTACTTCAGCATTGTTGGCGCAGCTGTAGGCAGTCTGAATTCGTACATAGATGTATCGAAGTTAATTATCATTAAAGATACGCTGTACTCAGTATTTTCTTTATTTTGCTATTAAAGGATTATAGTGGTCATTAGCAATAATGCCCGGCTTCGCCCAAGGTTTTGTTTCGCCCATGGTTGTTTCTCAGTTTTCCCTCAGTGTTGCTAAATGTACAGTGCGACAGGCATTTTTCCTGTAATACTAACCCTTTCCTCCAATTCTCTCCCTCCCATCTCTCCACCCGTCCTATACACCTACCCGTCCCTCCCTTCTCCATTCCCGTCCTATACACCTACCCGTCCCTCCCCTTCCCTACATCCCCTTTGCTACACGTAGTTGAATTTGATAGGTAGTAGAATAAAATAGTACCCTTCCGCCTTTTACGAGATTTGGGCAAAAGTAATTGCTTCGATCTCCATCTCAAACAACCCAGAAAAGTACCTTTTAGGTTCAGTTAATGGGTAATCATATGTTTAGTGGTAACCAACATTCTCACCCCTCCCAATTTCTTTATTTTCTAAAGATCGGGGCTAACAGAAGCACTGCACCACAAATGGGCATTCTCGTTAAGGAACCCCCACTCTCAGTTTATCGCTTTGGCTTGACCGATCCGTACCATGCGATAAATAACTGTCCTTCCTGCATGACGTCATTAACACTGTTGCCCGAACGATGACTGTGACAGGCAATTTTTCTTCCTGTAAGTTTCCTTTTCCTCCCATCTTCTCCCTCACCTTTCCCCTTTCGTCCCATCACTTCCCAAAACTGATTTGGTTACCATCCCAAACAAACACAAAAAAATACTTTTTATGTTCTGTTAATGGGTAATCATATGCTTAATGGTAGCAGAAGTAATGCCCCCATCCTCCCAATCTCTTTATTTAGTAGCATTAGAATGCCAAGAGAGAGCTAACAGACACACTGCCCCACACATGGGCATTAGCCATTCAGGCCCTCCACCTCACTCCCAGTTTATCGGTTTTGCTTGAGCAATCCGTACATGTGTAAAATAACTGTCCTTTGTGCATGATGTCATTTAAGACTTGCCTCTGCAATGAACGCGCAGTGGAATTTGTTATTCGAGGAAACAATGTGCCAATTTCAACTTCTTTTTAAGGCAACAATGTACCAGTTTCAACTTCTAGCCAAAGAATTTACATACTCGCCGGTTTTCATTGTATGTATTCACTCTTTGGGCATCGTCGTTGCTTCGTTTCTGATATGAGACTTTGGTTTATAATGTAAGATTACATGCCAAAATTAAACACAAAAAACACATTAAAAAAAAAGCTTAACAAGAAGGTGCCATTATCTAGACAACCTTTAACTCCATCAGTTTTATTTATGGTTAATTACATACACCACACCTTCCTTAACAGAACAGCACATTGTCCAGTTGCTTAATAATGGGTTAGAGATTTGCTATTATGCCGTATCCTTTAAGGTGGAATTGGAACGCAATAGAGTGTTTCAAGGTTAATTACTTACGTTATATCTAGAGTATGTTTCAAATGAAGGTTTATTTCCAACGTTCCTGTATTGTATGTTTTTAACTATTCTTTTGTTGTTTTAGAAATTAATATTTTAGAAAAAAATTTTGAGATATATTAGAACTTCATAGACCCCAATTAGTAAAAAGATTTTACTAGTGAAAATCAATAATTTCCAGCTATCAGAAATATAATAATAATAACTAAATCTACTGATGAAGGGTATTTTCACGCATACAATAGCATAAGATTGGAGGTATAATTTCATCTATTACCTTCTCTGACTCGGCTAGCCAAATTGTTCAGTTTTGGTAGAAAGCATGGAAACTACAACAATGTTTCCAAAGCGTGCTGATTCCTAATCTGAAAGGAATCAGACCAACTGTTCATTCTAAAAATACGTCAATAACATGTCAAACCGTTTTTTAACATAGCAGCCCAACTAGACGTCGAAACCGTTTCAGAGCTGCATATCCGATTGCAGCTCTCTACATAAGCGAAATAGTTGCGTTAATACGGTCCCAATATCTATAAAAATCGCCGAGTAACTATCTTGAGAGTATTTCTGTTTTTAGTCATTATGACATGTGCTTATGTCCTGGTGTAAGAAAATAGTATTAATGACTTTAATTTGGGAACTAATATTCACGGACAAAATGCAAGCTGCAAATGAAAATCTCGGTACATTGGGCTTAGTTTTCCTTTTTCTTTTAATTATTGACTGAACCAGCGGCAGAATCACTAAGGGGGGGGGGGGAGGCTGTGGGCAAGCCCTGCCCCAACCCAACCAAAAAAAGCGGGGTTCGTTGTAGTCAAATTCGCCACACGCAAGTTGTTATTGGTAACTTTTTCGGCAAGGTTGAATTGTCCCATATTTTGTGACTCGATTGTCGTGAAACGTTCAGTTCCAAGCTTTAACTTTGATCCCTAAGCCTACGACTGAGGCAACCTCTTAGTGGAGTGGGGGCACGGAATACAAGGTCAAAAAAACATCAATATGGCCGGTATTCGTTCAACCAGATCAGCTTACAGTTTCTTACTAATATAAATCTTCAATTCAACTTCATTCAACTTATAGTTAGAACTAGCGCGGTATCTGATCGCTTCTAACCTCTACCTTTATTTTTAACTGATGAGTGTATTCAACTCAGGAGCTTCTTTTCTCAGCATGGTCCCTCGGATACTACTCAATCAGGCCGCGCGTAGCGTTAGAAAGGGGGCGAGGGTGAGGGGAGTTTCGCGTGGAAAGAGTAAATATTGTAAAACCTCTACTAATCACAACTACCAGCAACACAATGCCAGAAAATGAAACCCCAAATGTAGATTAGACTAAAGTAAAGACTGAAAAAGTCAAAAGAAAAAAGCCGTGAAAAAAAAGACCACGGAAATAACCGAAGGAAACTGTTTACTGTTTTCTTTAGTGTTTTTTGTTTGTTTTAATAGGTTGGGTTAGAGGGGGATTGAAGCTTAAAGACACGTCGACAATTAGGTCATGAGTGCCAACCTTAGTCACAGTGCATTTGTTCAGGTTGTCACTGCACCACGCATTAGAGATATTAAACAAACGTAGGTACAGGTACGAAATTTTACTAGGAAACGGTTCTTTCCTTCTGCTTTTTGTTTCCTCAGTTTTTTCCCTCGGATTGTCTTCCTTCGGCTATTTTCCTTTGGTTATCTCCGAGGGTTTTTTTTATATTCTCAAGGCATATGATTTTCGTTAGCTATTTACTGTCCATTCATTTTTTCCTGGGCTTTCGTTCTGCGGAAATGTTTCTCTTTCTTTTTTTTTGTCCATTGGCTGTTTTCTTTCCATTTTTTTCCTTAGGCTTGTTTTTTCAAAGCTTTTTTATTCCTAAATTCAACATTTCTTGAATGCATTTAAAAAAAAACGCAAAATTGAATTTCAAATCAACTTTAAAACAAAATCAATTTTAAAACTCATGCTGGTGGTCTATATATATTTAGAACTAAATGAAGTACGTTTAAAGTTCATTGCGTACTTTACAGATAGGTTTTGTCACGCGTAACGATACTTTTTGACTGAACAAGCCACCACATTTCTTGGCCTATACAGATCCCATAAATAGAGATTTACAGTTTATGTGATTGACTGACTTCATTCTGTGTTCAACAAATTTTATTTTTTAGTGAAATAGCATACACGGTGTTCTATTTGTTTTACGGTTATTATTATCGTTTATTAAATTTAACAACTTCGTAATATTTCAGGATTTACCCTAACCAGGACAGATTAATCGATGTAGACTTGTTGTTGTCCCTTTCAAACTCTCTAACTTTCATTGCCCAATACTGTACATTTCCACGTTTTGCATGATCTAAATTAATCCATTTCAATTAATAAGCACCTAAATTTTCCGTTTCTCTTAATTAGAAGTTACACAAAGGTAGTTTAAAGTTGAAACCCATCGGGAATATGTGTAGGGTGTACGGCATTACAGAAAAGAGTAACACGTGCACCTAGGTAACGAATATTATTCGAAGCCATTTTTATTGCCCTCGTTGGAAGAAGTACAGTGCTACCGTTCAGGTGGTCCTTTGTTAAAACTTAATTAAAATTTCAGCAACGTTAGTTTATAGCCCAAACCTTTCCTGAATTCAAGTAGACCATTCGCCTCCATGGCTTAAAAGGTTCCGATCTAAGTTTCTCATCATGCTAAAGAATTTTTATTGCCCTAGTTTCAAAAAAGACTTCTACACCATTTTATCGGATTTTAATAAAGTTATTCTAATTGGTACTTCCACAATAGCAGTTTAAAGTAATAACCCAGTATGAATAAATGTAGTAAGTATGGTGTAATGGAATATAGTAAGAGCCGCACCTCGGTCTCTAACTGTGGAAAAAGTTTTTATTACCCTAGCCTAATTCTTGTTACATTGATTTGTACTAATTACAACTACTACATCTGCAGTGTACAGTTTAAAACCCATCATGAATGCAAGCAGTAAGAATGGGCTACGAACTAGACTAATCTGAACCTTCCTCGCCACGTAAAGTAAAACATTTTTATTACTCTAGTTGAAAACAAAGCTCCACCTTTGGTTTATTCTAATTACGCCACTTTATGCTGATTAAAACTTCCACAACAATAGTTTAAAATTAAAAAGCCATCACAAATACTAGCAGTAAGTATGCTGTTGAGGCATAGATTAACAGCCACACCTCAGTCCTTAATCATGGCAAGAACATTTTATTCCACCAGTTAGAAAAAGCACACTACCACAGTTCATCTTATTCTAATTACACATATTTGTGCTAATTACAGCTTCAACAACAGCAGTTTAAAGCTAAAAGTAGCCTAAGTGTAATCTTACGACACAGAGGAATCTGCCATATCTAGGTCTCGATGGTATAATACATTTTTATTATACCATACATGAAAGGGCTCCGTCTTTCATCAGTTTCTAATATTAACTTCAACAACAGCAGTTAAATATTAAAAACTCATCATGCAATTGTACAACATCAGGCATCAAGGGTTAATGTAAGCATCAAACAGATACCAAAGAACAAAATTAAATTAGGCCAAATATTTGGTAAGATTCGCATACACGTTTTAAAGGGGAAATTGAAAAAACCAGTGGTGAGCTATGGCAAATTAGGAGGAAAGTACTACATAGGGGATGATAAGACAAACGTTTGGAGCTTTCAGCCATTCGATCTTGTCACCGATAAATTAATGCTTTATAATTCCGGCCTATCTCTTCTGGCCTTGATTCATATCAAACCGAGTTAATGAAGTACACATGACAGTTTACGAGCATGCTTGTATGCTGTTTTATTAATTAATTTGTCAATATATAGTAAAAGAGTAGTACACATGGCATAGCTGCATATTAAGAGAGCTTGATCATCGAATTAACACGGCATACAAAGGTATAAAGTAGACAGTAAATCGTAGCCCATAACCAAATGCAATGGTGTTCTCCAACTCGACTAAATTGTAAGCACATCACGGTCGTTGTAAGCCTTACAGCAATAGCACAGCTTTAAGCTGTCTTTTGCTTTTAATACATTATTGATGATAAGTCAGCAAAGAATGGTCTGAAATCCATCCAACATATATCATGATCTAAGATGGATCACCATGTATTTTCTATTCATTTCAGTCTAGACTATAACCACAGGTCAGTTTTAGTTTATATTTGATTTCCTAAGATGGCAAGGTTCGTATAGATTTTAGGTATATTTGTGAACTAATACGGGTTGATACTCACAGAATAGCAATGTTAAGCTAAAATTTAGTTATGCAACTTGTTTTTGTGGTAATTTGATCACACTCATATGTGTACTGATACATGTACCCACTGATAGATGGCAGCGCAGTACAGTACGTTTTTATATAATAAAAGACGTTTCTGTTTGGAGGTACTTTTCCTTGTTTTGTCAATATTTTCAAACCTCTTGAGCTTATAGCGGTAATGTTATGATAAAATAATTATTTAGCACAATTTGAGCCGAAACAGCGACTCCGTCTAGGTTAATGTGTAAACTCACCGTTATGTAAGTTCACATAGTTGTTTTATGACAATTGTTTTATAACAATTCGAGCTTATACAGCAAATCTGTCTACTTTAATGTGTAATAGTATAAAATATGCCACACTATGATGTAATGGCCGACTTCTAGGCCAGAAAGTGTACCATACCACTACGTGACACAGTTCCAGTATAGAGGCTTGGTTTCAGATTCAGTTTGCTGTGCTATAGAGATAAATGCTAGTGATCTGTATGTGTTTAGTAGTTAGGTTTCGGTTGTGGACTGTAGACCTTTATACATACGAATCTAGACCGACCCAACAAATTTGGTGATAGTGCACTATAACAGCTTGCTAAAAAATGACTGATTATGTAAAATAAAATTACGTCCTAGTGCACAATTATATAGAACCTTACCCAAAACGGGCAAAAATCTATACAAATGTATCTGACTGTGTAGAAATTGACACTCAAGTCGCTGTTGTAGGGAGTCAAATCATAGATCTGTATATGCTTTAAATTGAATCCTCAATCAACCCATAGTGATGCCCTTTCCAATGGCGGTCCCATGACTGCCTATGTTCCTCTATACTATGAAAATGGACAAACCTGCACTACTGGAAACTGAACAACCGATTCTCTAATAATTATCTGAACCGACCTGAAACATGATGATGTTCTACAGCACTATTACAGAGGATCTCGTCCCAACCCAGGACTGAGCTTTGATATATGTACATATGAATTTAAGCTGGCACAACAGAAATTTGCGGTATAGTGCACTCTTATATTGTGCCGATCCACAGATTTCGATAGGATCCTAAATGAAGCCCCAAGCACTCAATAATCATGGTTTACTTACAATGGTGACGCCATGACTGTCCATGTACTTCTACACTACGAATGTGGACCAGCCTGCGAATACCAAAGAACAATCATCGATTCCAGGCTAAGTTTGGTTACATACGCAGTTTAACAATCCTAGTGATAACATGGTGTACCATACTACGATATTATGATTGAACCTCTAGGGTAAGGTGGTGTACCGTTTCACGATATGATGACAACCTTCACAGCTAATTATGACATGTATATACAATGAAACACTTATAAAACGTGTCTATTAACCAGAAGATAAAGACTATGACATTTGAATATCATCTCAAATATATTTAAACATAATAAGTTTACAGTCTATACACAAAATAATTAAGGAAAAGACAAACAGACCCTTTTATTTATTATCAACCAGGCTAAACCACAGTTTTTCTTGGGGGCAATACATTTCTCCCTTTACCTGTACCTATATACTTTGTAAATCTACTGTATTTGTTCTCTGCTATTAATTCTGTTTATTTTTAAAAAATTTTAAATGATTGAGAAACGAATCTGTTATTACCAAGGTTAAAGATATTAGTGACACTTCAATAATTTTTGTCATCACAAATTGCACCTATCGCCTACAATTCCAGAGACTTCTCTGTGGGCATGAATGACATACTAGCAGATAGACTGTCCAAGTTTCGAAGGTTTCATGACAATGCACCGTCAGACAACAAATATCAACATGTAGCCTACTATCTCTATATGTTTAAAATTTGAATGCAGTCCATAGCAGAACAAACAGCTCTGCTCTTGTTGAAGAATTTTCGCTGTGTGAATTATCACGATTTCCATATTTAAAAAGTTAAAAATAACATCCACTTTTTTTCAGTTGCACACCTGCTTCTCTTTGCGGGGCCTGCTTGACTCTCACTTTTTTCTTATCCTTATCTTATCATTAGTTTACACTTTACATTATTTTATCTCTTCCATCGACATCTTGGTATCTCTTTCGTTTTCGTTCTCTCGTCTCCTGTTTTTGCTTGTTGTTCACGAAGTATACCTCACCTTGATTGTAGCTACCTTTCTCAATCTGTTGGCCTCTTCCTTCTTCTCACTCTCCTCTAACTTAACCATCCCTTGCAGTTCTTATCAGGCCTGTACACATTCAACTCACACCTCACTGTTCGAATCTTCCCTTGGATGATCCCAATTCTCAGACTCCTCCAGTTTGAGGTCAATGTTGATATTGAAGTCGAAGTGATCCTCTTCACTCCTCAACAAGTGGCGGAAACTAATCCATACATATATAATCCATTGTCGAGATGAAGTGTTTGCCATGGAGCAAGAGCAAAGGCTTTGTTAGAACATCGATGATGAGTTTGTGCTTTCTTCAAACAATGGCGCACGTTCCTTTCTCGATGATGTGATCTACGAGACAACGCTAGTAGTCCTTGTGTACTGGGTGCTTTTTAATGTAGACCCATCTACTCCTTTAGCTGTCTGCTTGGTTTGATCTGCAGTGATGTTTAGCTGATAGGCTCTTTCACCGGAAACTCTCCCAGCTTGTGCCTGAACTTACCAACGACCTGTTTGTTCTCCAAGTTACGTAGGATATGGTCTGGGTCATAAGTAGACGTGTCGACCGACTTCTTTAGACACTTCACCATGTCGAGCAAAGTTGTCTTCCAATCTGAGGCAAGGCTGTGAGTGTCAGTAAACAAAAGTGATGCTTTTGTCTCTTCTATCGGATTGATGTGTTTGCAGTTCAATTGGTATTTCAGTAATTTGGAAAATCCTAATATAGAGCAACCAGAATAGATCAGGAGGTCACTGTCGATAGTGCGTGCCTTCAACATCGCTGGGACGAGGTGTCATTGAGGATTTGGTGTGGTACTGTGCATTTTCCCATTCCGTAATTAAATCGTGGTACCATACAGTTTATTATTATAAACATTAACATAGGTGGAGACTCTGGATAAGGTCAAATTACTAAAAAAAAAAAACGTTATACTTAATTAATTAAATAAATGAATTTCAGCTTAACATTACTATTCTATTGATATTAACCAGTATTAATTTGCACATGCACCAAAAATTATGCATACCTTGCCGTCTTATAAAATCAAATGTGAAACCGAAACTGACCCGTGGTTGTTGTCTGGAAAGGAATAGAAATACATGGTGATATACTGAGGTGATCTTGATCCATTTTAGAGCTGTGATATATGTTGGAAGGATATCAGATTTTTATTTACTGATTTTTTTTATTAACAATGTATTAAGGGCAAAATAAATGAAGCTCAAAGGTGTGCCACTGCACGATTAAACAGAATGGAAAGCCAGGGCTAGGTAATGGTTAAAGGTATATAAGTCTGAAAAGCAACATAAATAGGTTTGTATCCGTACTTATTTAACCATTGCAGCATTCGCACACAACGATCGTGACGTGCTTAAATTTAGTGGAGTTGGTGAATAATATTGTATTTGGTTCGATAATTAACCTTTGTTTAGGATTAATGCGACAATTTATGATATTTTATCGAGTTATTTAATAAATCAGCATAAAAGCAAGTCATACTGTCGTCACACTGTCATGATGTATTTCATTAATTTGGTTTGATGATTACCGTCCATTACCTCGAGTAATGTTATGATGTAAGTCAGGGGCCGCTGACGTAGGTTGGGTTCTCAAAGCATTGATACATCGGGCAGAATGCCAACTGGTTGAAAACTCCAAAACTCTGTCCGTACCCCGAATGCCTTACTTTCTTCTAATTCGGTAACACAGAATGTCGAATCAAAGTACAGATTAAAAATGTGTAAACATACGGATATCTACTGCTAAAAAAAAAACAACATGGTAGTCACTGTAAAGTCTTTTAAAATGCATGGTCGAAAGTGGAAAGAATGCGATAAAGGTCATTGCTTTTTGACTTTGATTTTGGTTTTAGTTTTTCGGACCCTTCGGAAACAACTATAGGTCTCCCACAAAATATATTTGTTAAAAAAAGAAAATTGAACACTATCAAACATTTGTTAATTTTCTTTTATGTTAAAACAATTGCATTATTGTACAATATCTTTAAATAAAAAAAATATTGTTTACTAATCAAATGCCGTTTAAGTGATTACTTCTGCTTTAGTTGAAGTTTTCCGGTCATATAGCCTTCTTGAATATAAGCCATCTTGAATTTGATATGTTTCCTGGATTCTTGCATACTAAATCTTCAGGGCAAGACCTAGACGTAACAGCCTGACACATATCCCTAAAATATTTATGGTCAGTGCTTAAGACGTTGTCATCAACTTACAGAAAGATACTGTAACTATTTTCGAACTTAATACTGGAAGGTCTTCATAGTTCTACAGGTTTTAACCAATTAAACCACTAAAATTGTTAGGATCTGTCGTCGTACCATCAATTGGCATCATCATTTTTCTTGGAGGTAAACTGTTGAGGTTCAGAAGGCAGATTAAACCTGCAACGGTTTTTAAGCTCTTTTTTTTTATTAAGTGTACAACTCCATTTAAACTGCCAGTAATAGTTGCTGCTCATTACATCTGATAACCTTCAGAGATTCCATATTTATACTGTTCTTGTTGATGGACTCCAGAATTGCCTTTAGAATGTTTTCCCCAGATCCACTTAAAGAATGTACGTGTTCGAAATATTTACTGCCTGGTTCTTCAGCTATAGATAAGAGTTCTTCTTCTTTGGTCTTTTCAGAACATTTTTTACCTGTGGATGCCTTGGTTATTGTTACATCCCCAGGGAGGGGGTGGTGGTTGGTAGTCTCGTCATTAGGGTTGCGTAGCTGAGTGATGACTCACTGTTCTTTACAGTAACTTGTTTTTCAGACAATTACCCAATTTGGTTAATATAGCATTAATGTAGACTTATTGCGGATACCTAAACGTTGAAATAATGTTCTAATTTTTTTCTAGACTTTGTATATAACTTGTGCAAGTAAGTTTGCAACTTGAAAGTTTAAAAAACACTCTGCACTAAAATTTTAAAAAAATCATAAAAATGTTGTATTTATGGAAATATACTAAAAGTTTAGGTCTTGTGTGGGAGTCCTAAACATTAATGAATTAGGCTGAAACTTTTTCTAAAGCTTTATTTATAACGGGGTGAGGTCATAGTAGCAAAGCGACATAACAGCAAAACATGTTCCCGACATAACAGCAAA
>JAHWFP010263339.1:3534-29525 GCA_023313725.1 Lithobius niger | reverse complement strand
CACAAGGCCTACGAATCAGTCAGTAGTAGAAAATCGTGTTTATTACCCATGCTGTGGTTAAAAGATGATAAGGTTCAGCAATTTGAAAACGTCGCGTGATGAGCAATGCATAGCATAAGGGGCGAACAAAGGTCAGATAAGAACAAGAACTCCCACACCTTCTCAAAGAAATAAATGGAGGTTGTATTGCAAAGAATTCAGTTAGTCTAAAATTATGGCTATGCCAGATTAGTCATATTTTTATTTATTCGAAAATAAGCAATAAAATATATCAATTAATTTGCAGCCGAGGGTAAACAAAATGTACAAATGTTTCCTGATAGGCGGATAAACAGCCACAAAGACATCAAAAATGAACATAAATTTAAAAAATTTTCAATGCATTTGATGCCTTGGTCACAAAAAAACACTCTAAAATAAACAAATAAAAAACCCCACGAAATGGGGCTGGATATGATGAATCGAAAATGGCCGTCTTGCAGGATGGCGTGCAAGATGGCCGATTCATCATAGCAAGCCCCACTTCGTAAATGTTTTTACTTGTTTATTTTAAAGTGCTTTTTTGTGACCAAGGAATCAAATGTAAGCTGAAAATTTAAAATATTGCTGTTCGTTTTGGTGTCTTTGTGGCTGTTTATCCTTCTATCAGGAGACATTTTAAAATTTTGTTCGAAAGTAAGCATTTTCAGTAAGGTTATTGCATTCCTTAATACATCACTTAAGAACGATCCGTATTTGAATTTTTAATGTGTTGACTTTAAATAATGATTAAAAAATGTTTCGTTATATTCTAATAATAGTACAAAGATCTTATCTAAACCTACCTTTCTTTATTTCATTTAACCAGGACAGAAAGATACCGCAGTGTTCATTACTTTATGTAGTGGAGATGTAATTTTGATTTTGTTTTTCATGTTCTTTTTACCAAATGAGAAAAAAAAAAAACAAGGCAAAGACAAATACGCAAGAGTGCAGAGTTTTCGCTTCATGTGACGCATAAGTTGACCATAAAATAGTTTTGTTTTTGTGTATTGAGGAAAAGTCACGTGTTCTGTTATTCATGTGTTAGAACCGAAGAAAAGGAAAACAGTCCAACAAACAAATCGAGTAGATCTTTTTTTTATTACTAATTACCTAGTCTAAACATGTTTTTTTTGGTTATTTGTTTCTATTTTTTTTAATAAGGCGAAAACGCTTTCCTCCCTTTAATTCCCCCGGGGGGGGGCCAAGATGGGTAAAGTGTAGAAGACAAATATGAAGCGTACCAGATTCTTAACTTACTATTGACTTACAGCAAACTAAAAACTATTGTTTGGCTGGAGGTTAATGTTTAACCAACAATCTAGACAAGTATGTCGCGCCAAGTTAGGCAACAAATATCGCAACAAACAACACATCAATTCAATTGTCGAGGTTGTAAACCATTGTAGCGCGACGAAATTGCGTCAGTGTCTTATATCTTGAAGCATAGTTGGGCACATTTCAGGTACTTGGGGGAAAATAATGCGGTACAAAAGCTTAAATTGTGTTGAAATGGAGAGCAATGGCCCACCTGACAAACATTAACTCGTGTTTGAATGAATGCCAACTATGCTGCTTTCAATGCCAAATCTGCCCCTCAATAACTTTGAAAATGTGTTACTACCTATATAGCTAGCTAGCTAGTCCGCTCATTCCCATGTTAAATCCCATAGGGTGATTATTCATCAATTCCAAGATAACTGGAAGACTTTCAGCTATAAAATTGGACGAATGGGTGCAGTACAATACGAACTGCGTACCTTTTATGGTTTGGAGCCTGGGGGCGTAACAGGGATGGCGTGGGAGGGCTCGTAAGTACGAAAATATTGGTATAACCATTGTAAGTATTGTCGGCATCGTCTCTCATTGGACTGCCAAAGTTCCGACAATGAGAACGTGTATACTGACGTACGTGCCTAGGCACACACTAGTGTGTCACGATAAATCTAAACATCGTTGCAAAGAAATTGTATTCACGTCCAATTCACGAAAAATAAACCAAGTGTAAAAACGAAGCAAAATAAACAAAGCAAAAAACTGGTAAGGAGGCCACTAAGTTGATGAGAGTGGTTTGGCCCTTCAAAGGAGTGATATCAACACACCAAAACTAACTAAATACAACAAATTACAACAAAATTAAAAGCAAGCCAAAAGCCAATAAAGAGGTGACTAAGTTGAGAATGGTTCGGCCTATAGGCAAAAGGTAGTAGCAAACTGTT
The DNA here is from genome assembly GCA_023313725.1 of Lithobius niger. Taxonomy (NCBI): domain Eukaryota; kingdom Metazoa; phylum Arthropoda; class Chilopoda; order Lithobiomorpha; family Lithobiidae; genus Lithobius; species Lithobius niger. The sequence goes on along the minus strand of JAHWFP010263339.1, from coordinate 27,285 downwards.
AAAAACCAATTTCTTGTTGACGTGGCACTTTATTACTCATCTACACGGTAGTGGAGTTGAGTCAATACACAATTTAAAAAAAGGAATGATATCATATCAAAAACCAAAACAGGTAAAAGGGGCCGCCAAGTTACGAATGGTTCGGCCCTTCAAAGGAGTGATACCAACACACCAAAACATTCGCCAACTTAATCGCACCGAATAATACTTAGGACGTTAAATGAATACTTGAACATTGCTACCGTAAGTAGCAACATTTTTCAATAATTGTAGCAATTTTCGATTAAAAAGTGCTCTCGTACGCTGCCTAACAGCTCTAAGTGAACGTGCATAGGCTCGTTGGAAAGGTGGCGATGTATTATTTCCATCCATACTAATTAAACTGAATAACCCAATTAGGAACCGCCCTACACCCATTTAAAAGTGACATCATAATGGGTTTTCCGCGAAAGCGCGTGATGACTTTTGATTTACAAGGGCTCTTGTAAGCTAATAGCCTGGAATGGACGTGCTTAGGTTCGTTGCAAAGATGGCGATGTATTCTTTCCATCCATCTTAATCAAAACTTGATGGTCAATTAGTCACTGTGCTTTTGCTACGTGGTTTTGCCGCTAACCCATTACAATGTCACCTTTAAATGGGTGTAGGGCGGTTCCTAATTGGGTTATTCAGTTTAATTAGTATGGATGGATGGTAGGACGGTCTTCGATTGGGTTAACGAGTTTTGATTGAGATGGGTGGAAAGAATACATCGCCACCCTTCCAAAGAGCCTAAGTACGTCTACTTTGAACTATTAGAGAGCTTACAAGAACACTTTTAAATCGAACACGCTCTTTCGCCAAAAACCCTTTACATCACCTTTATTAGGATGGATGGAAAGAATACATAGCCACCTTTTCAACGACCCTAAGCACGTCCACTTCGAGGTATTAGAGAGCTTACGAAAACTTTTAAATCGAAACTCGCTATAATAATTGATTAATGCGAGTTGTGCACATGCAAATTAAACATAATATACTTGAAATACGATTTTGGCGGAGTGACCGATTAATCGTTTCTAACTGATGTGGTTTTATTTCGTTTCGAATTTGAATTTGAATTTATTTTCCGAGAGCCTTGGCCTGTCGCTGTACGCCCTTTTACAAAATAATAAAGAACGGAGCAACATGCAACAAACAACAAACACTGACACACCAAAGCAGAATACTGTAGAATATCCAGATTACAACCAATATCCACTTCCTCATCCAATCTTCACCAATTCACCTCACTTCCACCTTTAAGCCACTTCAGCTAACCACTTCATCCTTTGAACACACCGCAACTCCAACACAACCGTCCACCACCTTCTTGACAAACGGCCAGTGGCCTCTTTCCATGGTGAACCGGGAGAACCACCAAGGCGCCACTACCATGCACACGAATACAACGACCGAATTCACTGCGCACGACGTGGTCTCGTAGTATCTTATCACAGCGCACAATAGAAGTTGCAGCCTCACTGTCACCACCACAGACACTGTCACTCACACTGTCACACTGCCACAGTCTCTGCCTCTCTGCGGGGCGCTCCGTGTGCGCGAAATAATAATGAAACAGCAACAATAACAGCAACAATGAACTAGCACTTTTCTTGACACTGATTGTGTAACTTGGGTTTTCCAAACGAAAGGCTCGCAATGCGCCGAGTTTTAAAGTTGTGTTGGATGTCTGAAGGGCGGAAAATTAGCACTTTTTTGATAAAACAGATGTTAAATGGCTGAAACTTGGCGGGTTTTTTTGCTTACAATTTATTGTTTTTGGTTTAGATTGGTAACTGCGCCTAACGACAGTTTTTTGTTACTTTGATGTTCTGGATTCTTTACATTTTTGGTTGTAGCCTTGATGCAGCTGTATTTCTGAACTTTATAAGCAAGTGTTGACTTTCGTGTAGATATTAGTTGTTTTGGTAACTGATTTGATTTTATGATTTTTATTTTAATTTTGTAAGTCAAATACTTTGTTTGAAAGCAAACTAGGAAAACTAATTACTTGCTGAAACGAGCCAAGTCTAATTCTCAGGCTACAGAAATTGCAGATTAAAGATAAAACGGTAAATACATTTCACTATATCAGTAAGGTTTCACGTGGACTAAACAGTACAGCAACACTGCAGTATACGAAATTTTACAGGAAAGTTTATTTGTGTTCCTTTGCTGTTTTGACTTTGAATCAGTTCAACCTTAGATGAAACTTCAAGCGAGTTGGTGTTTGTTTTCTAATGTTGTTTATTAACGGTTTGACGGTTTTGTTAATTTTCAATAACATTGCAACTTATATTTAGTATGGAGGAGTTCCGCAAGCCAGATATATGCCGTGATAGCAGGTCATTTCGGGGTTTCTTTACGTTTTTGGATGCCAGGTTTTGTTGAAACTTTACACTTGGTTATTTCCAGCAATGATTCTTGTTTAGGTATCAGTTCTTGTGGTAAGTGATTTTATGATTGTGATTTTATGATTTTTTTTTACTTTCTTGTCGTATAATTTCTGTTAGGAATCTAGACACACGCTAGTGTGTCGCGTCAAGTCAGGCAACAAACATCACATCAATTCAATTGTCGAGGTTGTAAACCATTGCAGCGCGACGCCATTGCGTCAGTGTCTTATATCTTGAAGCATAGTTGGGCACATTTCCGGTACTTTAGGAAAAATAATAATGCGGTACAAAAGTTTAAATTGTGTTGAAATCGTGAGCAATGACCCACCTCACAAAAATTAACTCGTGTAGGAATGCCAGCTAATCTGCTTTCAATGCAAAATCGGACCCTCAATAACGTTGTAAATGTGTTACTAGTTACTAGCTAGCTAGTCCGCTCATCCCCATGTTAATTTCTATAGGGTGATTATTCATCGATACCGATATAACGGGAAGGATTCCAGCTATGAAATTGGACGAATGCGTGCAGTACAATACAAACTGCGTACCTTTAATGGTTTGGAGCCTGGGGGCGTAACGGGAATGGCGTGGGAGGGCGCGTAAGTACGAAAATATTGTTATAACCATTGTTAGTATTGTCGCATCGTCTCTCATTGGACAGCCAAAGTTCGGACAATGATAACGTGTATACTGACGTGCGTGCCTAGACACACACTAGTATATCACGATAAATCTAAACAGCGTTGCAAAGAAATTGTATTCACGCCCAATTCCCACGAAAAATAAACCAACTGTAATAACAAAGTCAAAAACTGGTAAAGAGGCCATCAAGTTGAGAGTCGTTCGGCCCTTCAAAGGAGTGATATCAACACACCAAATTAACTAAATAAAACAAATAACAACAAAATTAAAACCAAACCAAAAACCTATAAAGAGGTGACTAAGTTGAGAATGGTTCGGCCTATAGGCAAAAGATAGTAGCAAATTGTTGAAAACCAATTTCTTGTTGAAGTGGCACTTTATTACACATCTGCACGGTAGAGGAGTTGAGTCAATACATAATTTTTAAAAAAGGAGTGATATCATATCAAAAACCAAAACTGGTCAAAGGGGCCGCTAAGTTTCGAATGGTTCGGCCCTTCAAAGGAGTGATATCAACACACCAAAACATTCGCCAACTTAATCGCACCGAATAATACTTTGGACGTTAAATGAAAACTTGAACATTGCTACCGAAAGTATAGCAATGTTCCAGTTTTCATTTAACTTTCGAACTATTAAGCGGTGCATTCCTAACAAGACAACCACTTACCTTTGTCCGTAAGGACATAGCCACCACTTCGGGCTACAAATGTTACTTGCTTAGTCCTCTTGCTTAGTTTTAATTAAGTTGCAACTTTTGTACACCATAATGTAAACTTTGAGTGCTAGATCCTCGGCCGGGGAAATCACCAACTGCTTGTTAAAACCATATACTCACGTTGATACGTTTGTAGCACACTTATACATTGTACACTTACTAAGCAATTAACTTCTTTTTTGTATTGAGTTTGTGACAAGACTGGTAAAGGATAGCATTATTGCTAAAGAATAATTTTTAACCTTTCCTAACACTGTCAGTCAAAACACAGTAACACATTGTCACGCATTGTCTCGTAATATTGAAGTGGTGATTGCCCCCACTGTTTAGTTTGTTTATAGTCTTGAAAATTGTTTTCCCACTTGGTCTGGTGACGTTGAGTTAGCTGGTCGAAAGCAACGGCCATCGCTATTTTTCGTTCTTCCAAGTTGAACAAAATGGAGTGAGCATCCGCCATTTTGATGACTGGATAAGTCAATAGAAGTTATCCGCTAACAACATTCTTCCTCCCATGGGATCACTGACACGCTTCTCCTCTAAGGATCGTCGGACTATTTTGTAAAGATAACCGAGAACTTCGCCAGTAAGTCCTCGGATTTTAGTAGTCCGAACGCAATATTGTACCGAGGAGACAGGTAACGTAATAAGTTAAACTCGGCCAGACTAGTGAAAACACCACACGTATAACCCAAGCGAGCCATAGGACTGTGCTTCTGATTAAATAGTTTCTCCCAGCATAACGCGCAATGAATAAAGAAGAATCGGATGCTATATCGTTTATGTACTTTTTACTTCAAAAACGTTTTCCCAAAACAAACCAACACAGGCATCACATAGTTTCCTAAAAGATCTTGGACCTCTAAACTCCCCCGTGTCCATGACTGCTAGCTTTAGGAACAAGTCCATTTAACTTACGGTGGGGATATCCAGTTGAGGTCTAAACTAGCCCGGGATTAGCTTAGCCCTTGATCTCGACCTGGATCTCGACCCTCGACCTGGGAGTTAGTGGACTGGAGAAAAAAGTTGGTGATATCCATGTTGCACTAGTTTGGGTTTTGGTAGCTCTTTTCTCCTTCAGACCTATAGACCTTCAGGCTAAATTAGCCCTCGATATACCTTTGTTAAAATGTTCTTAAAGCTCAGGAATAACGCTAATCCTGGATGGATATCACCACTTTTTTACATCTTTGGGCTAACTACTCAGTATTAAGTTAGTCCTCGACCTAAAGGCTGAATTTTGATTAGCCCTCATCTTATTTCGTGACGGATATCACCATTTTCCTTTATTACCGAGCTTAACTCAAGGATTAAGTTTAAACCTCAACTGGATATCTCCACCGTCAGCTACAACTAGAAGAGCTAGTAGGCCTGAGAGGCCGTTGGTAACGAACCACGCTCAGCAGGAACTTAGTTACCAAAATACACACGACTTTCGACGCCTAAACGGCCGGGCATCCGGGCCGGCACCGCGTTGCCGTTGGTAGCCGCCCTACCCTTCAAGTAAAACACCTGATAATTTCCTTTAATGCAAACTAAGAGTAACTAATTACTCGCAAAAAGAAGCCAAGTATTAATTCTACACATTTCAGATAAATAATACTCTTGTTGCTTTTTTGTTGACTTTTTTGTTTATGGGTATGGCGAATTTTCTTTAGCAATAACAGTGCAACTTAATAGTAAGTATATTACAGTAAACCGATCAGTATTTCCAGTATTTCCGATAAACCGACCAGCGCTTAACATGCACCAGCAAATTTACGAGATACGCGACCCACACAATGTTTTTAACAATACCGAACAATACTTTTAGGGTTACGAACAATACTTTAAAAGTCCATAGTCCCACAACGCGCCAGTTTTCTCACTAGCCAAAGGACTCTCCATTCCCAAACTACCAAAGGTATGTAGAATTAATGTAGCCGAATGCTCACAACAACTGTCATTTCATACGGTCTTCTGAGTCGTTCACAATCGGCTTCATAAAGTTTATGTAAATTAACATGACTTCCGGGCCACTAGCAGCTAGTTAGCTAGCAGTCAGTAACAAAAAAATCAACGATCTTTGGTAGCAATTTTTTCCTAGAAAGAGTCGTCCGACGGAACAAAACAGTTGCCCTACGTTATACAGTTGCCCTACACTAAAATACACAGTAAATAAAAATTTGAAATAAAGGTCTGCTCGCTCCGCCTACAATAGGCTCAAAGCCTGTTTCCTAGTATGCCAATACTGGTTGGTACAGCATTTATTTTTCCCTTTAGCACCCCGTTAAAAGAATCCTGGCTGCACTTCTGGCGTTGAGGTTTTTTTTTTCTTTTTTGGGGTGATCGGAACTTAGGCTCCAAATAAGGCAGAAGAGCCCCACTTTAGAAATTTAACACGCATTTCAGTAGGCTTCTTATTTTTATTATTTATTAGCAGACGTACCCGGCTTCGCCCGGGGTTTTGTTTTGCTCGTGGTTGTTTCCCAGTTTTCGCTCAGGAGTAAAGGTTGTGCGATGGGCAGTTTTTTTCCCCCTGTAATATGCTCTCTTTCCTCAAATCCTCTCCTTCCCATCTCTCCCGCCCCTTTTTCTCCCATCCACTTCCTTCCTTCTCCGTTCCCCTTCTATACATCTCTCTGCCCCTCCTCTTCCCTACCTCCTTTTTGCAACACGTAGTTGAATTTGAGTGGGTATTTGAATTAAATACTGCCCTTCTCTCTTTTACGAGATTTGTGCAAATAAAATTGCTGCGGTCTCCATCCCAAACTACTTTTAAAAAAAGTACTTTTTATGGTCAGTTAACCATATACTTAATGGTAACAGACGCAATGCCCCTCACCCTCCCAATCTATTTATTTTTATGTATTAGAATGCTAAGAGCATAGCTGACAGACGCACTGCCCCACAAACGGGCATTCCCTGTTCAGGCCCCTCCCCACTCCCAGTTTATCACTTTGGCCTGAGAAATCCGTACCGACGTACATAACGTCATTTAAGACATGCCTTTGTGATGACCGCGCAGAGATAATTGTTAGTCGAAATTGTTAGAAATTGTTAGTGTGCCAATGTCAACATCCTTTCAAAGCAAAAATTTACCAGTTTCAACTTAAAGCCAAAGAGTTGACACACTCGCTGGTTTTCATTGTTCCCCTTTCGGTGGTCGTTGTCTTCATTTTCTGCTGTGAGACTTTGTTTAATAATGTAAGATTATTCGATTTCGATGTCGAACATCGAAAAATAACTGCGAAAAACAGTAAACCTAATGAAAACGAACGAAGTACCAACGAGCCAATAGGATAACTGGTTCATCAGACTCGCAACGCAACTTTAAAACTTGGCACTTTGCAAGACTTTTATTTGAAAGACCCACAACACACAACCAATGTCACGGTACGATCTACTGTGTCACCCAAGTTTATTGCCATTGTTGTTATAGTTTTATTATTGATTGAAACTACGAAGCGAAATACCCAAGTTTGGATTTGAGCTCCTTAAAAAAACACCAGAACTGAAAGTGTAAGGTCGCTAAGGAAGTGGAGGATTATTCACAAGGCACAATGCTCGATCCTAATTGACTCCTTACTGCATAGCTAGGGGACTATGCACATAGCGTTTACATATTAGGCTATCAGCAGAATTTATCCTTCTGCTGTACCTCATAGGCAGGGATCCAACCTTTCAGTCAGATCCCCTACACCAACTAGCTCGAATCCGCGCTCAGCCTCGCGTTTTATACACGAGGGAGAACAATGGCTCTAGCCTGAGGCTACTGGGAGCGATCCGGTCCTAACTGGTTGAACAATATGACTGGCTCGCTTACCCGGATATTGGCGCTGGGCCAGCTGCCGTGTGTGCATGATAGCTAGCGAGGCGTATCATTCATGTTAACGGCAAGGTACACCGCACGAGTGGCTAACTGCGTACGTGCGTGCGTATTGTCGTACATGTAAGCGCGTTACATCTCCCCTCCCCTAAGTGTTTGCCTAGGCAAAGGAGAGATAAACCTCAGTTGTAACGCAATGCATTGCCTAACTATCCTGCAAGTTGTTTAAAACTTCAGGATCGAAAAACAATTTATTCAGAAAAAGCCCTAAATTACAGAGTTTCACAACTTTCCCTATCAACAATTATTGTAGTCTTCTGTTCTAACAAGACTCCAATCGCACAAAAAAAATTAACAATAAAAATCAACATGTAACACAACAAAAGCACCAACTACGTCTTCCATCTGCAGCACAAACGTAACAGTCCCAACTTGAAGAAAACGTAACAACAACATTGTCCTTCGTAACAACGTAACGATGTAACAACGCAGATAACTTTAACAACAGACGAAAGCATGTCCAATTGGTTTCTAACGCACCTCCGGAAGTTCCTCCCATCTTCCATTGAAGTACCTGCCTGCCACGGCGCTTCCCAGTGGGCTGCCATTAGTGGACTTGTAAACAGGCACTCCTCCTACCTGTAGCTTCCGACGATTAGTCCTCCCAGAGGGCCCTTCCACCTCTCAAACACCTTCTTCACATAACACCACTTCTGTTGCTCAACAACAGATCGACACCACACATCTTCTGATCACACACTGCTATGTCTCCCAACGGAAATAATTGTTCGAGCATCCTGCTCAGGGTCCCTCCTGGGTGTGCAGGCCCACGTGCCTATGCCTCCTAGGATAGTCATGGCCGACTTCCATTATCGGACAGGCGTTTTCTGACGCACATCCCTTCGCAGCACACTCCTCAGATGGAAAGCACACAACACGCACTCCAAATTGAGCGTCCAAAACTCCACTACTTCCGGATCGGCACGCAGGTAGTCCCACGTTGACTACCTTTCGGTGACATCCCAGCCACTTCCGCCCATGATGGCATGGTCGGCGTCGTAGCTCCACCACTACACTACACAGTCTCGTCATTGAATCCAAAACACCTGCAGTCTATTCTACACTTACACACACGTCACGAACTACACCAAAGTTCACCCGGAAGTCCTCCACAAAGTCCTTCTTCGTCGACTTCCACACAGCTACCCCCCACACATGTGCCTTCACATACCATGATGATCTCCTGGTGGTCCCATCCATTGGTTGTGCTCTCTCGAGTGGACGAGCGAATGGTGGCCGCCGTCAAGTTTGTGCAAAGCACGTCCAGCAACCAGTCAGTCAGTGAAAGAGAAAAAAATTGGCGCTCCCTCCAATGTTTTCTGTAGTTTACAGAAAAAGAGTCTTTTCACCCTTTAACTGCAAACCTGCTGGGAAGAGTAATGTTAAAACATTCAGTAGAAATTCCGGAATTGCGGTGATCAGGAGTGCTCTGGTTTCAAGGGGGGGGGGGGGGGGTTTTGGTTGCCACCCCTCCTACCCTGTCACGCATCGAACACACTACCTTAATCCGTTCATTCAACCTAATTCTCCATTCCATTTTCATAGATTGTGCCCTTAGACCGCAGCACTAACGTGTTGGAAAAGTGCATCTGGCCAAACGCCACTACAGCGAGCCTACAGCTTTAACCAAACACGCTACGTAGAGCTGGCTTAGCACTGCCATCCCACATGCAGGCAGAGGTACCCATTGGGGGTTCTCCCATATTTAAAAAGAGCTACCGTCGTAGCCTACATGTCACTATGCAAAGCGACCAGACGCCAAGGGTATAGCACTCTCATCCTGCGCCTACGGAATAAACCAGTCCGTTTGGGATAGTGCTACACGCCATCTGTCCCACCTCACACTGTAGTCGTCTTACTGGCTTCGAAAAGACCAAACAACTAAACAGTGTGTCCGCCACTGAACTGAATCACTACATGACACTAAAATAATTTACATCAGTCTTTCGAAAACTGCATTTTCGAACTGCCTTTATAAATTAGTTCCCATCTGTGTGGTCCATCGTTGTTCGTAAGAACTCCATCATGAGCCATACAGGCGCTTCCCTGCAAAGCCAATCCCTGGTTTTCACCTGATATGCTCTGCATGAAAGCCTTCAGTAATTACCTTAATTTTGGATTTTATCCGTCCAGACAATAGGTTTCATTCTGGATCGCTACCGCACATACTCCTGTTTGCACGATTTTTAAATTCTGCATACAGCGTATATGAGGATACGATCTTCGTTTGTACGACACCATAATAAAAAAAATGTGCTTCTTTTTATATGCGATCAAACGGCGTCAAAATGCGGCAACCTGTTCACGCTCTTGTTCCAGGTTTCGTTACCTGAACAAGGTTGTGGGCTGATGCCTCATTTCCGGTTGCCAAGTTACCGTCCTAAATTGTCAGCCTCCTTACATGCTTCACAATTAATTTCAGTCAACTGACAATGGGCATGACAAAGCCCAATTTTGAAAAAAAAATTCGGTTTCAACCGTAACCACAGTCAATTCCTCCTTTTCCATTTTCAAAACCCATTCTTTGGTCAGTTAATTCCAGTGATGAAGGTCTCGATGAGCATTTGAATTTTCGGATCCAAATCACACGCTTTCTCACCTTATAACTATCCAAAGTCATGTCTGCAACAATTCGTTATACAAGTGTCCTATTCGCGGATACACGATTACCAATTTTACTGTCCACCATTTCTACTTTCACACGTTTTATCATTTTAAAATGTGTTCAGATTTTAAGGAGCCGTGGGGGGATTGTAATTTCGAGTTCAAAGTGCTCTTGCTAGCCCTCTAATTGCCCGAAATGGACATGCTTGAGATTTTCTGAAATGTACTGATCTATTCTTTCCGTCAAAACTTACCCGAAATTATTTAGCTTAGATACAAATACAAATACGAGCATTCCAATGGCACTTTGAAATTGAAACCAGCTGCTATACCAATTACACCTGCAATTTTAATAATAAATAATAATAATGATAAAATTTACCACCAATGTGTGGAAGGAAGACGAAAGGGCTGTGGAGCTGTGGGGCTGTGGAGCCTGGGCAATCAAAATTAAAATTTTTAATTAAAATTAAAAATTAAAAATTAAAATTTAAAAATTAAAATTAAAAATAAAAACCAAAATTTAAAAATTTAAAACCTAAAATCCTAAAAACTTAAAAACTTAAAATTTAAAAACTTTCTGGCAATGGGCGTTTTAAAAATGTGTGCACTGGTTCAGCTTTCAATAGTCGACAGAAGGCCGGGACAGTAGGTGCATTCACCGTGCTGGACCCAAGGGCATTCCAGATTGGGACAATCCGTGCCGCAAAAAAAAGTTTCAACGACAGTCAAGACGAGAGGTTGGGACAATAAGTTTCCAGTTATGACCACGCGTACCAATTGGGCGACTTACAAGATCGAAGAACGGAAGATTTACGGAAATAAAGTTACGCAAAATTTTAAATTTCGGTTAGGATTGATGGAAAAAAACAGATCCCCATCTTTCAGAAAATTCTAAGCGGGCTATTAGAGGGCTCGCAAGAGCAATTTGAACAAGAAAATCACTAAAACAACCAATTAAAAAAAGGAGCGTTCACGGTAATTAAGGGATATAATACGAATTTTTGATTCAAGGGTTGCTTTTACGTAAAAGATGTATATCATCTTTTTTGTCCAGAATTGTGTGCTGAATAGTTTTGCTTCACATTACGTTTTTGATTTGTTGACGTTTAAGGAGTTACAGCTCCTGGAGGGGGGAGGGGAGGGGTAGCTGGACTTGCGAACATAGCTTTTTTTCCAGTTATCCTTCATGTGCATTCAAACCAAATTGAATGCTTTTCAAACAACGCAAACAATTCCTTCAATTTTGGGCACTATTGTTTCCATTGCGGCATATAGTATGCATTAATCTTGATACATTACTACCACTTCCGGTAGTTACTTCCGGTTATGTTTGGTATCATTGGAAAGGAAATTTCAAGAGGAAATATAAAGACAAGGGTGTAATTTTGCAAACTTTGTAAGAGAATTCAAAGTGTGATATTCAGACTCCATTTTTTCAAAATAACGTCTTTTTACTAACATTAGTACCACTTCCGGTAGTTACTTCCGTTTGTGTTTGGTATCATTGAAGAGGAAATTTCAAGAGGAACAATAAAGGAAGAGTGTATAATTTTGCTAACAGTGAATGGGAATTCAGTATTTCAATAAATAACAGTGAAAGTGTCGAATTTGGGCGCAATGTTGAAGAAATTGCGTCTTTCCACCAATCATGGTTTGATACACTTTTGATATGTTATTTACGAGAGTTTTCAAGGGCGAATGCCGTTGGTTTCAGCTTGTACTAATTATTTCAAAATAAAATCTCAAATTCAGGAACCTGTCACTTCTTAAAAACGAAGTCGAAAGCCCAGCTAGTTGAATAGGTAAATGGGAATAGAGGGGTTTGGCTAATGGGGGATTAGATAAACGCGACTCTACATCGACGTAGCAGACACTTCCGTGTATCCGTTGTCTTTTTAACTCACTCCAACTTAAATGTCGATGTAACCACCTCTCTCGTAAAGCAACGTGATAAAGGTAAAGCGTTCGGTAAAGCGTGATAAAAGTAAAGCTTACATTCGACGTAAGGTAAAGCGACGTAAGGTAAATTGACATAAGAAACCTCCATGTACCCTCGTCTATAACATTTAAGATTTTGAAATTGTCAACATGGGTTACAACCCCACGTCGCCATCGTATTGCATTGCTAAAACATTACGGTTTAAACTTCAGCGTTTTAAGAACCATAAGTGAAGTGTCACCACATTGGGCGATTTAAGATTGATGAGTTGCTCTGGAACATTGTCTCCAGTACCTTTTATTTACTACTAATACGTGTAGTCACACGACGAAACTAACAACAAGCCGTACGACCAGGCCTAACCATACGAGGTTCCATTTTTGATGCTGTGACAATCGGTGCCAAAGTCTGATGCTGGCACGTACCTTGGGTTTTGAAAAAAATACAGTAAAAATGTTTTATTTTTTAATACTTAGGTCTGAGTTCAAAAGCAAACCATACAATTGTTACATTTCAAACGTTTGTTTGCCTTTAATATATAATTGGTTTTAATTTAACACTGTACTACAACAGGTGCTTTTACTGTTTGACAAATACGTAGTTTTAACACAGAAGATTGCTATCCTTTTGAGTGCAATTTTAATGAACGCTGGGTTCAAAACTATTGTCCAGTATACTGTGCACATTAATTTTCACATTATCAGACGAATTTTATCTATTTCTATTTGAAGTGCCGTACGTACCTTAGGCAGTCATGTGAAATGATCATGTGTTCACATGGCTGGCAGCCGACCACTCTGACCACTGGGCTGTGATTTCTAACGTTGTTTTGAGTGCCCAAGGACCCCTTACAACGTTCGCGGTGCACGCTGGGATTTAGCTTTTTTTCTTCTGCCTGGCGGAGTGCTCGCATAATCGAATGAGATGTTAATAGCTGAGTAACAATGGAACGTCACATTACACAAAATTGTTATCATTCGTTGCTAAAGATAATATTGGACAATACTACTGTCGACACAGTCAATGTGCTACTTATAGTGTGTGTATTTTTGCGCCAATCACGGTCGCAATAATTCGCAAGAATCACGGGCGCTTATCTAGACACACGCTAGTGTGTCGCGCCAAGTTCGGCAACCATCACAACAAACTTCACATCAATTCAATTGTAGAGGTTGTAAACCATCGTAGCGCGGCGCCGTAGCGTCAGTGTCTTATATCTTGAAGCATCGTTGAGCACATTTTAGGTACTTGGGGAAAAATAATAATGCGGTACAAACGCTTAAATTGTGTGGAAATCAAGAGCAATGACCCACCTGACAAAAATTAACTCGTGTAGGAATGCCACTGAGCTGCTTTCAATGCAAAATCTGAACCTCTATAACGTTGAAAATGAGTAACTAGCTCTAGCTAGCTAGCTACTAGCTAATTCCAGTCCGCTCATCCCCATGTTAATTTCCATGGGGTGATTATTCATCGATATCGAGATAACGGGAAGGCTTCCAGCTATGAAATTAGACTAATGGCTGCAGTACGATACGAACTGCGTACCTTTTATGGTTTGGAGCCTAGGGGTGTAACGAGGATGGCGTGAGATGGCGCGTAGGTACGAAAATATTGTTATAACCATTGTTAGTATTGTCGGCATTGTCTCTCATTGGACAGCCAAACTTCGGGCAATGATAACGTGTATACCGACATGAGTGCCTAGACACACACTAGTGTAGTATGATAAATCTAAACAACGTTGCCAAAGAAATTGTATTCACGTCCAATTCACGAAAAATAAACCAACTCTAAAAAAAAAAGCAAAATAAAGTCAAAAACTGGTGAAGAGGCTATCAAGTTGAGTGGTTCGGCTCTTCAAAGGAGTGATATCAACACACCAAAACTAACGAAATAAAACAAATTGCAACAAAATTAAAACCAAACCAAAAACCTATAAAGAGGTGACCAAGTTGAATGGTTCGGCCTATAGGCAAAAGGTAGTAGCAAATTGTTAAACCAATTTCTTATTGACGTGCCACTTTATAACAAATCTGCACGGTAGTGGAGTTGAGTCTAATACACAATTTAAAAAAAAAGGACTGATATATCAAAAACCAAAACTGGTAAAAGGGGCCGCCAAGTTCCTAATGGTTCGGCCCTTCAAATGAGTGATATCAACACGCCAAAACATTCGCCAACTTAATCGCACCGAATAATACTTTGGACGTTACATGAAATTTGAACATTGCTACCGAAAGTAACAAAGTTCTACTTTTCATTTAACCTTCAGAATCTCGGTATCTAGTTTACATCAGATTTAAAGGCATCGACACATTGTTTGAAGGTCAGTGTCATGGCTTTTCGTCGTTTGGCAGTGGTTAACAGTTGTTTCACTTCGGGAAATTTGTTAACAAAGGTTTGGGCATTCAAAGTTTTTGTTCGCCCAATCCTTGAATACGCAACACCAGTTTGGTCACCATTTTTAGCTAAGGTCATCGACTTAATCGAGTCAGTACAGAGAAAATTTACAAAGCGCCTTCCTGGACTTCGTGAGGTAAATCACCTGGATCGGCTTGCTTTGGCCGGCCCGGAGCTATTGGAGTTGCGTCGACTGAGATACGATCTCATTTTAACGTACAAGATTTTACGCAATCTTATTTCAGTGGACTACATTTTTTCGATCTTGCCCCGAGTATTCATTATACTAGGGGATACCCTTGGAAATTGGCGGTGCAGAGGTCACGGTTTGACTGTAGGAAAAACTTTTTCGCGGTCAGGGTGGTACCAATTTGGAATTCTCTTCATTCCAGGACGGTTGGTATGCCAACGGAGGAAGGCTTCCGCAGGGAGCTGCTCTCAGAAAACCTTACACCGTTTATCAAGAGGTTTTGCTAGTAGACAACCCCCCCCCCCCCCCCATCACGCATTGCGGTACGGTATTGCGCCTCACAACCATTCCGGCTCTATCCACTAATATCTGCCAAATTTTCAATTGCTGTATTTTTGATTTAACTTCTGTGTACTTTGGTTGCTTTTAATTTGGACTGGTGTTAGTGGGTCACGCCCCTTCCAGTGCCCCATCACCATTGTGGTAACAATATTATTATTATTCAAACTATTAATCGGTGCGATTAACTTGGCGAATGTTTTGGTGTGTTGGTATCACTCCTTTGAAGGGCTGAACCATTCGGAACTTGGCGGCCCCTTTTACCAGTTTTGGTTTTTGATATGTATACTAATGTATGGTAAACTTTACATTTTCATAATACGCACACTACCAGCAGTAATTTGAAGAAAAAAAAACATGAACCAAAAAAGGATATAAGTAATTATACTAAAATTCCGCAAGGAAGAATGGACCCAACGTTCAAAGAACTTAATGCTGTAATGACAGTAATCTTTGTAGTAAAAACGAATGGAGTTCGAGTCAAACACGAACTTAATGCCAAATATCAACCAGATTGACCGTATCAATTATTTTAACTGAACGGAAATAATTAACTAGCAGTAGGACAAAATACAAACAGAACTGCTTGCTGCTAGTCATTATAATAAGTGCGAATTTTTGTACATGGTGCTAACGCCAGATGGCCGAGCAATGTTGTGCATGCTACGAGTTTCCGACAATCGATACTAAAACGTGTCGCTCCACTCCTGCGTCTTACTATTTGTTTGCTGGCTAGGCTAACTTACGAACGACTAAGCACAAGTTTGTTGATTTTTTTTATCTTTACTTCATTGTATTGCAGGGCGTACGGCTCCAGGCCATGGCTCTTGCTGAATAAATTGAACTGTATTGAATTGAATTACTTTGAAATTGTTTAGCCAACAAAACATAACAAAACAAAACAAAATCAAACAAAACAAAAAAACTTTACAATAGCCTTGATGACGAGTTGTCTCATAGAATGGTGCCCACCACTAACAGATTCCTCTACCACTGTAGATGCTTTTGATTGAATAATCTATCTATATAATACGCTTGGGATGCACTTGGCAAAATCAGCAGCATGCATTAAAATGAAAGAGGGTGAGCGACCGTCTGTAACAAAGGAAATATTGCTTTAATAAAATCACAATCACTGCATGCACGATCGTTGTTGTGTTTATCGCGCTTGGCATCAGAACGGAAAAACAGGCAATTCAGCCACATAACAGTAGCGTCGTCTATTGAAAAAAGACATTTACTTTCCTAAAAAAACAAAACAGCAAGGGCTCAAAGGGAGGGGAGCAGGGATGGGGGAATAACCAGCCCACACATTGGGGGACTAGGAGGGTCCCGGAAGGGGGCGGAGCGGTCGGTACCCTTTTCATTTCACGCTGCCTAGTAAAGAATTTCGCTCAGGTATGCGGGAACTGGCTACAGCGGCATATGTTATGCCAGGGGTCCAGCTGTCCCTTAAAATTTCTGTATGTTTTTTCCTGCTAGTAAAATGCAGTAACCAGCGAACATGAAATCAACGATGTTGAAGTTATTTTTATTGAAATCATTTGTTACGTGAAACTGTGTTAAAGCTGCTCCGTTATAGGTGCAGAAAGAACGGAAGAACCAACTTTGACACTACATTAGGGAGGGAACACCGCTATCATTCTATCTTAAACTGAATGACTATGTCAGGTTTAGTCAACGAAATAAAGCTGAAATTACCTCACTCGAAAATGAGAGGAATCAGGGTAAGCCGAAAAGCCGAAGGCCCTTTTCCCGGAAATGGAGTGACAACTGAAGGCGTAAAAACTTTGCACGTGCAATACTTCATTCCCAAATATGGCGCCTGTTACTAAAATGTTATAACGTAATTGGGAGAGCATATAGACTAGACATGAAGCCTCAACCCCCCTCCCCAATACATACATTATGAAACGATGAAATACTTATAGACTCAAAGAAGGTATGTTTGACCTTCCCTAATATAGATTTAATCTGGCATTATAGCTAGGTAGATACCGAAATGTCTCACGTGTTTCCAAAAATAGCACAGTTCAAATTACAGCATTTACTTACACCTAATCTCTTAAGGCGTGAAAGTGCCTAGGACAGTTTTCTTCGGTGTAAATACACTGGCCCATCATTTGGCTGTTACACAATCGCAAGGTATGGGGCAAGGTGGCCTGTTGGTTAGCATGACCGTCTCATGTGTCAGAGATCCCAGGATCGAGTCCGGCCTCTGCCACCCACCCCTGGCATTTTCTGGAAGTGAAGATCCCGGTGATGCCTCGTGATCATGTTGATTCTAATAAATAGAAACAAATAGCTGTAAATAATATTAAGGAAATTGGAAATTAGCCATTAGCGAAAATTATACACTACAAATAACGTAGTTCAGTAAAGCCACCTTTATGCACTTACGTTTCGTCGGAGTGGCATGACCAGGATTCGAGCCGGCTACCCGGCTGCATAGCGTCTTAACCGCTATGGCCACAGTGGAGGATGTGGCCTTAGCGGTTAAGGTGCTATGCAAGTGACCTGGGGTGAAATGGGTAGCCGGTTCGAATCCTGGTCAGGCCACTACGACGGAACGTAAGTGCATAAAGGTGGCTTACTGAACTACGTTATTTCTAGTGTATAATTTTCGCTGATGGCTTATTTCCAATTTCCTTAATATCTTGTTGATGGTGACGTGTAAAAGAACCTAGGAATTTCCGACGGGATCTACCTAGCAAAATTGTGCCTCCCTCCTTCTGGCTCCATGGCTAAGGCTGGGTGCGCGTCAAAAGCTAAAGCTATACAACTGCAGATAGCGTGTTCAACCACAGTCCCTTGGAAAAAATTTGTCGTGTCAGACCGGACAGAAACGTCAACTACATTATAAAGTTACGGAAGGCAAGATAGTTGGTTTGGTAAGTGGCACTCTTTCTAGACGTCAAATAATGAAGTGGTAAAGTTGAAAAGTTGACAAGGTTTACAAAGTCTGTGAACAGGTGGTCCATGTAATCTGATCGAACAGATCGTTGTGGAAGGTAGGGATCAGACGGCCTCTTATTCAGGGAACTTTGGTTCAACGTTCGGAATGGAATACAACACCGTCAATGCAGTGCGTGCATAAAAGAAACGTGGACAAGGTCCCCTAAGCTTTTTCAAACCAATATTCCAATCAGCAAGTAAATAAACATTATAATTCACATAAGTAATTAAACTACTCAATAAAAACATCAGGATTATTGTTCAAGATGATTTATTAAAGGAAATGACAGGTTCATATACAGAGACAAAAACTGATAACTTCTGAATGTTTTTTTTTTATAAATCGCCATGTAACGCCATAGTGTTGATCAAATTCCGTTATTCAGGGAAATCTGAAATTATATTCTTTTAAAAAATGAAATGCGTATTCTTAAAGAGAATGAGGAAGTAGGCAGACGCGTTTTTACATTGCCTTGTAAAATGACAGTTTATTGTTCTTCACTTTTACTGGAATGTTTTTTTCGTTTGTTGCGTGTATCTAATAAGAAACAGAACAAGTCAGTGTAATTAGCCGCTACAAGATATAATAAAAAAGAGTCAAAAAGGTTAAAAGGTACAGTAATAGGTACCGTTTGACTATCTCTACCAATAATTAATAACTAAATGAGAATTCGGTATCCAACAGTGTAACAAACTTCTTAATACAGGTAGTGGAGTGGTTTTCTGCGTGAATTGTAAACCAAGTACTGGATTTAAACGAAACAATCTGCATGAAAATTTGGCTATGGAATAGTTTGTGAGAACTGCATCATAGAAATCTGCATTATAGTTAACATCATCACATAATGCAGTCTATCAATCGACAATCAATTCAAATATTTGTCCTGATGCAGCATTTAGTCTAAACAAATTCGATTACTTAAAATATTTTTTTACTGAAGTGGGGTTGATTAAGTTAGCACACGAGCAGAGACGAGCATACATTGCCTTCTCCACTTTCAATTGCTATTTTTCTTGGGCCAAATATGCTGGTATTTAAGGATTGTCTCACGGTATGCAACTATTGTTAATGAATTTTATGGTTTTACTAACTCAAAATAAAATAAGTAAGGCTTACGATTAAATCAGGACGGAAAAATGTAAACATTGATACTAATTTCGAATCAAAACCTAGTTTTTCTCCAATATTTGATTTTGAAATGCACAAGAAAATAGTTACATGTCTATCATAGTTTATATAATTTTTAGCGATTTATTGTGGCCGAAAATTATTCTGAATTTGAAATGAGCTAGCATATCAATTACATACAATACCCTAGCTAAAAGGATTAGCTTGTCTTACTTAGGTACCCATAAACTGAATATTTTTATCAAAATTGAATTCGTAACGTACTTTAATAAACTGAATTTATTTATTTGTCGCTTTATTAAACGATAGTTTACACGTGCTGTCTAAATAATGAAAAATATTGAATGATATATTTCTGTTTGATAACACGAACCACAAGCAGCGCAATGCTTTCTCTTAACTGAGGTTCAACCCACTGGCATTTAATTAACACAAAAGATTATGCTTTTCGAATGCAACAGAGCTTGCTTTCGGATTTATGTATGCAACAGTGTGTGGTTTTGGAAAGTAAACCCCATAGCTCGGCAGTTTGAATAATTGTCACCAAAAGTTGGCAAAATTATCATTGCGAGTGATATTCTCTTAATCAGTGACAAAAAAAAGTCAAAAAGCCATCGACAACATACCTTCGAGTCCATTCATAATTTTTCTAGTACTGGTTCTTCGGGATGTTAAGCTGGAAAAAAAAACGATAACAAAATTGTATAACTTGAGAATTTGGATCATACTGTGGCCGTATTGTTTATTACTATAAGTCAAAATGTATTCGCTGCTATTCTGCATTCACTTGATCAATCCAAGCTACAACTTACGTTTACAGAGACATTGGTTTTCGTTTTATTTACGGAATTAACGTAAAGGGGATCAAATAATTTTTTGTAAGATTCTTAAAACTCCAGTTTTTTCTTTGTGGGGCAGTGCATGTTGCATCAGTAGCTTGTTGTCTTTTACTTCAGAAAAAACAAGTTCATTTAACTAAGAGACCTAATTAGATTCTTTCCAGGAAAAAAATATTTTTTCTGCTTTTAGATTTATCTAACTTCGAACAGAACGATCATACTTGTTGTGTTAATTGGATTCTCGAAATAGTGCATACAGTGTGAAAAGTAACTGGGTGGCTGGTACCATCCAATTCTGTTATTAGGGTCGGATCTCCACGTAGGCCCCGGAATCCCGGTCCAATAGCAGCGATTTTTTGAAGTGGCAAAACGTCCTAAAAAATCAAATATTAGCATGAGATGGCGTGGGTTTTTCAAGCCCTCTCCTTTAGTCTGATGAGTAACCGAAATAGTTGATTATCACATTGATACAAGATGGCGATGATGTCGACTTGCTCACATTTTTGTCTTTGTTACTATTTTTATTGTGAAGAAGACACTTAGGTCACTAACATTAAATGGTAGTGACCTTTTTACGCCCAGTGAATTCTTTAGCCCTCCCCAATTGTTCAAGTGCAATCACTTCTTGGTTGTCGTTTTTCTTACTTAAATTACTTGAATCGCTATTGACTAATTAGTTTCCATTGAATATAACAATTATAAGAGGTTAGGGATTGAGGGGATAGAGAAGAGAATTTAAATTGGTTGTTGGGGTGTTATGGTAGTTAAAAGTTTGCTCCGTTCCTGGCGGGCAGCATTGCTGGGCAGCAAGTCCGACCCTGATGCTGTAATAAACCAAGTGAGAAAAAGTCTAGCATTTTCTCATCAGTGGAAGGAAATTATAAAGTTATCACTCTATATGTCCCTTGCCTTCAACCTTTACTAAATCCACTTTCATTCACATCTTTTAATATTTACTTTCGCAACATTTAAAATCAGATAAAATCAAATAAAGTAAAGGCACAACATTACCCAAATTCTTTAAATAATGTGAAAAAAGCTACCTACCATCTGGAAAGTTACCGTCCTGCAAAATAGGAAATTATGTAAGATTACAATACAAAAATAAGGGTAAGAGAAAAATTTCAAAATCAACTGAACTCTAAATAATCAAAATAAAATTTAATATTCCATGCTCCCTTTAACATTTCTTGAAGTAAACGTCAAGTCGTCATCAACTGTAGTAACAATTTTTGTAGAGTGGCCTTGATAAGAGCTATTAAAAAAAAACGTTGATGTAAATTCAGTCCCGGTGTCAGTGGCTCGACACCCTTCCGGGTTCTGACCACTTCCAGGTGGTAAAAACGCAAAGATTATTATTATATTATTATTATATTATTATTAAATTTATATTCCAGAGCAGCAATTATTGGAAGTCAATTTATTCCCCAGAGAGGAAGATGCCAGTTGGTCGACAGCATCTCATTCGTACTACGTGTGCTCTTCTTCTTACCAACGGTTTGCAATATTGTAATAAATACTTACGTTGTTTTTAGCAGTTGGGCAAGTGTGTGTTTGGAAACTTAAAGGAGCAAAAAGGGTTAATCTTTTATAGTGGGCTGACGAATTAGTTATTGGTGTAGAGAGTAGAGGGACATCTGTTGGAATTAATAGTAACGTAATTGCAAAAGTCAAGAAAATGTATTGCTGCACACAGTTAGAATGCATCCGGTGCTGTACTGAGTTTAGGATAAGGTCGAGTTTTATTTTCAGGAGCCTGTATGAGCCACAAATCCCGTGATGTAGTCAAAGGCCAGTTTATGTAGAATCAGTTGATATCCTTTACTCATTGATCTTTGTCAACTCCTGGACTTAGGTAATGGATTTTTAATGGTCTTTTACTAACTATTTTATATACAGTATGATCAGTTAAGTTGTGACCCAGCTTGATAGCTAAAGTACAGTAGCTTGATAGCTGTAGCTTGATAGCTACTGAACGAATTGTTATGAGTCCCAGGTGATGTGATGAGGCCAAGAGGAGCCACTGATTGGACAAGAAATGGATGACCTTGCCAATTATTACCAAGGTCATTCAACTGCCAAACTTCTTAATTATGCATCACACAACATGAGTATAAATCAGTAATGTGTAGGGAACAAAGAGACATTACCAATTCAAAAAACAGAGCGAAATTCGGATCAGATTTGAAGGACTTATAACGTACGTAAAACGGTTATTTGCAATCCCTAAATGGCGTTCCATTCAAACACTCCGTCGTGCAGGGAAGCAAGGCTTACTTTCAGGGTTCGAAAGTAGCCATTTTACGTACGGCATAGGTCATGCAAATCTGGTCCGATTTTCGTTCTGTTCTTTTTTTTTTTGCATTGGTAATGTCTCTTTGTTCCCTACATATTCCTAATTTATACTCATGATTTAGGAAGCATATTTAAGAAGTTAGCAGTTGAATGACTTTGATAACATTTGGCAAGGTCATCCATTTCTTGTCCAATCAATGGCCTCTCTTGGCCTCATCACATCACCCGAGTCTGATAACGTATCGTTCAGTAGTACTTTAGCTATCAAGCTGGATCACAACTTAACTGTCTTTAATGCATTTACTGTTGCCGCAATAAGCATTTTACGTATGTTTCGTGCCATTAGTTATCAGAAAAACAAACAGCAAGAAACTAGAAGGTTTTCACGTTACTTACTGCCGAAAAGACCTGCAATGAATGCTGAAAAAAAACATTAAAAAAGTAATTAGTGAAAAAATCAAATTATCTTTAAGTTTAAGAACTAGTATAATGCTTGCTATGGCTTACGATTTAGAATATACACAGTGCCACCAAGTAGCTTCATTAGTTGACTAATTAAATTTAAGTAAGGCTTCTGAATAATACAATTCCCACCAATTCGTCGTCAATAAAAATTTAATAACAAACTTGATAGTCTTCACAGTGACTATTTCCGCCATGTTTCTCGAAGAGCAAAGTGTTCATTCAGCAGCAACAAAACAAAAAGCCCATTTTGCCGGCCCTCATGTCAGGCCGGCTGAAAATGGTTTCTGTTGCCTAAACGAACACATACATTACTTGTGAATTTTAGCATTCTTCTCCGAAGTATGCATTCTTCTCTAGAGGATTGAAGTTGAACGGTGTGCCGCACATGTGCGCATGCACAGTTCTTCCGATATAGGCTCAACCACAACTGATTGTCATCCTATTTTCCTCGTTTTCGTCATGTGGTGACTCCAGAGGGGAGGTAGGGCAGCTGAAGGTAACGTATGTTTTCGTTTAGGCAATAGAAACTATTTTCAGCTGACCTGGCAGGAGGGATGGCAAAATGGACTTTCTAATTGCTGTTCGAAAACATCAATTACCTGTGAATTTAGCATTCACTCAGACCTCGTCAACGCAGGTGGGGGGTACTACCTGACGGGTTACCCTAGGGTTACGAGCTGGTGGTCTTCTTGGGAAGTCAGTGTAACGATACCTGGATGAAGTTAGACTGTGAGGTTAAGGGAAGGTTAGCTGAGTTTTGGTGACTATTTCTGGTGAAGTTTCATTGGTGTCGTTTTGATGAACGTTCGAACTTGGTATATTGGTATGAGGAGAGTCCCTAGCTCAGCGGGTATTAGGAGGTCTTCTTCAGATATCTGATCCTTTTGTGCCCTGGGGAAACTTTCCCAAATTTGGCATAAATTGGCTTTCCGAATAACCAGTAAGGAT